>PVKC010046403.1:0-11225 GCA_004027635.1 Crocidura indochinensis
GAAACCATATAAGATGCTTGAGATTAAACCCAGGTCAGCTGCCTGCAAGGAAAATGCCTCATTCACTAAATGTCCTGGGGGTCATTCTGGGACATCCTGACCTACCTATCCAGTGCACTCTAACAGTCTTACCAACTCATTCCAAACAAGAATTCTTGGCACTGGGGGAATTGGAGCAGTTAACTCTAATCCAAAATGTCCTATCAGAGATGCTTCTCGGCTGTGTCCTAGCTGTACCATCCTGAATGTGCCAGTGTCACTGGCACAGGAATCAGGAGTGTAGTTCATGTGCATGCATTGTTTTTGCCTCAATGCCAGCATGTAATGAGTGAACATTCATGTGCATATATGTAAGTACATGTGCATGCATGTGTGTATGTAAGCATTGTTATGTGCACATACATGTAAGTATTGTGCCTGTATGTAATCATGTGGGTAGGAAGTTTAATGTGTGTGAATATTCTCATATGTGATTGAGAGTGTGTGAAGGGAGAAAAAAGAGAGAGGAGAGAGGGCAAGACACTGAGAAGAAAGACGTTGATCTAGATGATGAGTGAAAACTTCCAGTTGGTTCAATGAGGGAGGAATTTCCTGGCAGATCAAAGAGGCTGAGGGAGCTTGAGGCAGCTGTAAAGAGGCTTTGGTATCATCAGGCAGCAATTCTAGGGGCAGTGGGGAAGGTGAGCTGGGGCAGGATAGGGAGAACGAAGGCTGCTCTCAGGGCCTGTCAGAGGGGTTGGGCTGTCTGAGGAGGTGCAGACAGTGACAGGAAGCAGCAGACTGAGAAAAGCTGAAGTCTCCACCCATGATCTAGTGTGGGGACAATTCCACATGGGCAGGTCTTGGGACTTTGGATTTGTAGAGTGTCCTGGGAGGGCCCCAGGTTCACATTCATAGGCCAAGGAAGACTGTGGAGCTCTCAGAGTCCAACTTCCTATGCCTCACTCACCCCAATACAAGTAGCTAACACAGGCTGCAGGCTCCTCTTCTCTCCACTTCCTCAAACTCTGTCAATTCCTCACGGCCACTTGAAACACACTCTAGTGGGGGCACCTGACATTCGTGCTTTCTGTCATGGCATTACCAAGCACCTCTACTTGCCTTACCTGCTGTTGGGGGAGGAGTCACTGACTTGGGCCCTGCGCACCTACATGTGAGTTGTGAGAAGTGCTCTGTGAATGCTCTAACAGTGGTCCTCAAACTACGGCCTGCGGACCACATATTGTATTTGTTCCCGTTTTGTTTCTTCACATCAAAATAAGATGTATGCAGTGTGCATAGGAATTTGTTCATAATTTTTGTTTTTACTATAGTCTGGCCCTCCAATGGTCTGAGGGACAGTGAACTGGGCCCCTGTTTAAAAAGTTTGAGGACCCCTGCTAGAAACTCAGCTAAGAATCTGCCCCCCAACCCTTCCTTGTGAACCCCTTCAAGACAGGGATCCCCAAACTATGTCCTGCAGGTCACTAGTTATTTTTTTAACTATAGTCCAGCCCTCCAATGGTCTGAGGGACAGTAAACTGGATCCCTGCTTTAAGATGATAAATGACAGAGGCTCAGGCCCAGCAGAGGTGATGAAGAAGCCACTCTAGCCACAGACTCTCACTGGCTAGGGGACAGTGGACTTGCCCTGGATACCTGCTCCATGCACTCCAGAAGTTCCAGATTCTCAGAGATACCCTGTGGAGAAAGGACGGTGGAGGAGACTGAGAATGTGATGGGAAAATAACAAGAAGTCGAGATGGAAACTTGGGCACAAACTGGTGGCAGCTTAAGCATGGGGCCCCTGAGGGAGAGATGAGAGGCTCCTTGGGGAACACTTTCCTTGGGGGCACTCTCAGCCCCTCTTACTCCAGTATTGGACCTCAAACCTTGTGTCATTATGGTTCACTCTGGCTGTGAGGTGGCACTGATGGGAAGGAGGATGGTTGACCCGGGTCAGACCAGGATGTGGGAAGGGATGGCAGGCAAAACAGGTCCGGCACCATAAGGCAAATCTGCATTGTGCAGGCCCACAGTATCGGTTCCAACACACAGGGCTTTCAGGAGTGTCAGGCTGAGGTGCTGAGGAAGCTCAAACCAGGAGAAGCCAACAGCAAACCTGAGGGACCTGGAGTGTGAAAGTGAAGGCTAACTTTAGCTCCCCTCATTCCCTCTGCCTGAGAGGCAGGCAATAACAGGGTGGCCTGGAACCTGGGCACATTGACAAGTGTGTCTTAGTGCTCCATTTCATCTCACCTGGAAGCAGTGCCCTGCCCCATGCCTCATGGAGTGAGCATCAAGTGAACAGGACAGTACCTGTTGTTTAAAAATAAATTAATGAGTCCTAGAGTTGGTATGGTGAGACCTTTCTCAGCTCAGTCTGGCGGTGTGGCCTTTCTCCACTAGGTCTGGTGCCTGCAGCCCCTATGGCTGGCAGGTCTGCAGGGTGACGGCGAAGAAATTCACAAAGCAGTCAGATGAAGTTTCAGGAGAAAGCCAACTTTATTACAAGGCCCTAACTGGGGTGTGCCACATGGCTTCTAGGTTAAGCAGCCTCTTCCCTGCTCATCTTCCAACCTAGCTATGTATCTTCTCTCTCTTCCTCTCCCCCAGCCTCTCTATTATCCTCTATCCCAAACAACAGCCCCACTCAGGAGTGGGTTAACCCAGGTAAGGTTAGCATATGGAATTGGGAGGGGTAACATGTACCCTCAGAGATACACCTGAGTTGGTGTTTTCTCCATGATTCCAAGGCTGACTTTGTAGGGTTCCTAGATCTGAGGCTATAGATGAGGACCCTTAATATAGGACCTCTTTACTTACTTTTTTTTTTTTGGTTTTTGGGTCATACCCGGCAGTGCTCAGGGGCTACTCCTGGCTCCATACTCAGAAATTGCTCCTGGCAGGCACGGGGACCATATGGGGCACCGGGATTCGAACCGATGACCTTTTGCATGAAAGGCAAACGCCTTACCTCCATGCTACCTCCCGGGCCCCCCTTTACTTTCTTAACATGTACCTCTCTTCTCTTCCAAAAGAGTAAATAGTCATTCTATGGTATTCAAGAAGAAATCTTCTCCATTTCATTCTGATTCTTCTTTTCAAGATGTAAATTAGTACACAGTTAACCTATATGATTGATCTCTCTCCTTGAAAACTCCACCACATCCTCAACCAAAAACATTGTATAAATTGATATTTGGTTGATTTATTCTTCAACACTCATCCACCACTATATTTCTTCAACTGTCAATACTTAGCTACAATACAGACCTTACTTGCATACCTCCCTCTCCATGGACCTCCGTGCTGCATTTCCCATTTGGCGCCTGGAGGTGAGACCGGGGAAAAAAACCTCTGCGTTAAGTTTTCTTCCACACAACCTACCATCTCCTCTTCCATATTACAACAAAAACACAGGTTGAAATGACAAACACCATGTGCTCACTTCATCTGAAATGCTTTCTGACTCTCTTTACTGGTATGAAAAGCCATGTACAGCTGCACATGCTGAATAGTTCCTCTGCTAATTCATTGGCCATCAACCCAGTTGATGTGCGTTGTTCTGTAGGGTGCACTAAATCATTCCAGCACACAGATTTTTTAAAACACTGCTTGCATTTGTTATTTTTTTTTCCTGCATGGAGAATTCTCCTCATGCTAACTTTCATTGTTCAAGTGGCCATTAAAATGCCATTTTCCCAAGTCAACTCTATAGCTGACTTGAGAAGTTTATGCCCCTGTCCCCCATTACTTCCTGTCAGAACATTATTTTTCTTTTTATGAATCATGGTAATGTCTATTTGCATATTTATGTGTGTGTCATTCTCTTCTGCTCAGCTCTTGAAGCTCTAATGTCATGGGTGTCTGTCTGCATCTTAGAAGTGTGTGCAGTGCCATGGACCCATATCCAGGGCAGCTGACAATCATCTGTACGTTAATGAGCCAGTCTGATGACCTTTCTAGATGTCCGGTGGTTATCGCTTTCCTTAATCACTTCATAAATAGGCTGCCACTCAGACTATAAATCACAGGCCATTTGGAAACTCAAAATTGTTGCAAAGTCTAAGATTTTGTTTTAATTATATTTTCCATTACAAGGTGCTGATTGGTTGGAATTATTTGCCTTTGTTATCTTGTTTCATGCCTGATCCTCATGTGCTCTCAGGAAGATTTAAGATTTTTGCGAGTTATGCTGTCAGAAAAAACAATCCTTATAGCATAACATCTTTCAGTTTTGCTGTAAGCACACACTGATCATGCTAAATGTGATCACTGAGTCAAAGTTCCTACTCTCAGATGTCCTGTGATAAACAAATAATGAGAAAGAACAAAGGAACAGCTGCTGAAAAGGTTCTGGAGGCCCATGGCAAGATTTCCAAGTGGGCCCACCAGAGGGGAGAACATTGGCATCTCTCTGACCCAGCAGCAGCAAACCTTGGTGCTGGAAAATCCCAGATTTCCTGGTACCAAGAACCTGGTTCTGTGACCGCCTTTAGTGAGTCTAACCAGCTCTGACTCTGAGTTTCTCCCACCAAAGGCCTCATGGACACCTGATTCTAATCATCCATTTTACTGTTTCTACTAAATAATGTCGACAGGCTAGAAGTCATTTGTTCCATGGTTTATGGCTTGGCTGGGAGCCAAGCATGGGCCAGTCTAGCCAGCTGATTCCTAACTTTGCCAGTGAGATTGGAACTTGGAGGCTGCCTGGAGGTCAAAATCCTGCCCTAGTGACTTTCCCCACTGAGAGAGAAGGTTCTAGACTCACTATCTGATGCAGAAGTGGGTGCTGAATGTAGAATCATTAAATGACTTGTTCAGAACCAAGGGTTTAGAGCCAAGGAAAGCACAGGGAATCAAATATAGAGCTGTGCCCAGTCCAATTTGTTTATGTGTGCTTCACCAAAATTGGATCTCATGGAAACTCTAATCAACACAGTTACTATCATCTAAGCAGAACTCCACATTTACCCTAATCTCTGTCTCCCATAAAACAATGAAGCAATCCTTCCTGAAATTCTCAAAATTCTGCACATTTCATCTTACAAATGTGACTAAAGAGTAGCAGGCCATCCATGAACTCAGCTTCATCCTAATTCCAAAGAATCATTCTCATACATTTTATGTCATTATTTATTATTGTTTATCAATTTATCAATAAAATATTGATTGTTAATGATCATTTTAGTTGTCTCACTGAGGAAACGTTGGGGGCCTTCAAGGAGTAGTGTGTAGAGTTGTAATTTATTACTCAGAGTTTATTATTCAGAGAGTAGACTCAATATGTGTCATATTGCAGGACTAGGAAAGAGAAAAACCTTTAGCTTTTCCAAAGTTGGTTGAAGAGATGATACACTGGGTAAGTCAATTTGCCTTGCATGAGACTGGCTGATCCAATTTTGTTCTCCTGCATCTATATGAACCCCACCCCCCAACACACACCCAAGGGCTCCAGGAGTGATCCTTGAGTGAAGAGCCAGGAGTAAGTACTAAGTACAATCTGAGTATGACCAAAACAAGCAAGCAAGCAAGCAAACAATAAAAAAGGATGTATTTAAGGAGTGAAGTCCATGTCCCACATGGACACTTCATTGTTGCCCTGCACAGCTGCAATCACCCAGGACTGATACAGAGGATGCATGGAGAGACACCAGATTCAATGGGTGGCAGTGACTAGAAATTGACCACTGGAACCTTGTGTCCCAAAAAGCCATGGTACCACTGCTTGTATCAATGCAGAACCAACACTGGTGGATGTCCACGGCAAAGGAGGTGATGAGACCAGCTTTCAAATCATGCTTTAAGGCCCAGGCATTGCTTGAAGATCTGAAGGTCTGACACAAAGATGCTTATTGGCTTCTGACATCCTCTGTGACATCATTCACTTGATGTCTGCTCCCTCTCCAGGAGCGTCTGAACCACTTTGTAACAAGGGCCAAAGAGTCCCACCGGAGTGTAGGGTGGATGGTGCTCATAGCTGCAGTGAGGACACAATCTTGGGGCGTAAATTTAGTGAACAGCCTCTCTGTAAAAATGGGACACTGGAGGTCCCTGTAGAACTCAGGGAGCATGACTAGAGTAGCTTTGGTATGGGAATGCTGTGATGGTCCCCAACACTGGGCACCCCTCATGCTGATTAAACATTAGCCCATCACAGTTGCCCCTGCATCTATAACACACATGCTTGTTTGACCTTCTCTCCTGCTCTCAGCATCATACAGGGTTCCACACTATTTTCTTCTGTTCTTTCATCTTCAAAGTGGGCTTCTTTGAAAGCTTACATGGGATTTTATCTCCTGTTCGCTCTAAGTTTTTCATTGTCCATTAGACTATTCACATGGAAAACAGTTCTCAGTCTACTCAGATTGATGTCAGTCTATCAATTTTATACATCAATTAATCTGTGTTTAAAGCTTATTAAAATAATTGATAGTGTATTAGTTTTTCTTTGTGGGAGAATCTTTTTCCTCCCCCTCTGAAGACTAGTTGGCTGGATTCAGGGTACATGTTGGTGAGTGCCTGACCAACACTGCTCATGGAGTTCTCTAACTATTTTCCCCATTCTAGTCTTTATCACCCTTGAATCCAGAGCAATTTTTCCTTCATTCTTGTGTGGGGATCCCCATTCCACCCAACTTGTCTCTTAGTGTCAGTAGTTTCAACATATGCATCAGTGTAGCTTTGTAGCACCTATCCTGCTGTGTTCTCTAAGTTTCTGGAATCTGTATCAATGCTCCTCATTACTTCTTAAAATTTCACAGCCATGAATGGGACAAATATTGTTTCTGTTCCCTTTTCTTTATTTTTTTTTGGGGGGGCACACCTATTTGATGCTCAGGGGTTACTTTTGGCTATGCACTCAGAAATCTTTCCTGGCTTGGGGGACCATATGAGATGCCGCAGGGATGGAACCGTGGTCCGTCCTAGGCTAGTGCTTGCAAAGCAGATGCCTTACCTCTAGTGCCACCACTCTGGCCCCTCTGTTCCCTTTTCTTTCTGATATTCTTCCTCTTCTTCTCTTTTTTTCACATTAAGAATTTTATTTTATTTATCTCTAATATTTTATTTAAACACCTTGTTTACAAACATGATTGTGGTTGGGTTTCAGTCATGCAAAGAACATCCCCCACCCATCACCAGTGCAACATTCCCATCACCAATGTCACAAATATCCCTCCTTCCCACCCCATCCCCGCCTGTACTCTAGACAGGCTTTCTATTTCACTCATATATTCTTTTTGTTAGGATAGTTCTCAATGTAGTTATTTTTATAACTAAACTGATCACTCTTTGTGGTGAGCTTCATTTCATGAGCTGGAACTTCCAGCCCTCCTCTCTTTTGTCTCTGAAAATTATTGCAAGAGTGTCTTTCATTTCAAGGCTCTTATATGATACCATAAATAATTACTTATGTTGACTAGATAGTCTTTTCCCCTTTTTTCCATTGTTTTCTTCTTTGAATCTCCATTTTCAAAGTTTTTGCTGAACATATCTTCAAGGTCCCAGTTCTTTCTGAGCCATGTTCATGCTATCAAAGAGTTCAAAGACGTTTTTCATTTTGATTGTGGTTTTTCATTTCTAACATTTTTTTCTGATTATTTCATAGAATGTCCCATTCCTTTTCAACCTTCCCCACATGTTCTAGCACAAAGTCTAGTCCCTCTGGGAGAGTTCTTGACAAATAACAGGGTAATGTCATACTCCTGCACCCATCAACCCGTGTTTCTATGGTGCCTAGATGGGACATGAACCATCTCCCATAAGATTGTGCTTCTACTCTGTGCACCACCTTACCAAGGCATTGAAAGCCAGACATGACTGACTTGGGAGATGGATGAAACCATGGAGCACTTGCTCTGCATCTACCTGGCTGGGAATGGGGCTCTCCTTGTGTCAGAGGCTGCTGTTTCTTTCTGGGTTCCATCTTGCCTCCCTTGTTGTCTTTGGTTTTCCAACAACTTCAGCATCTCCATACTCTCATTCTACTCACATCCAGTGGGAAGCTGCTGCCCTGAAGGAGAGTGGCAGAAGCCTTCTACCCTCCCTACTATGCCCTGTGAATTTGTTTTTCCCACTTGTTTGTTTTGGTCACACCCGGCAGTGCTCAGGGGTTACTCCAAGCTCTATGTTCAGAAATCGCCCCTGGTAGGCACAGGGGACCATATGGGATGCTGGGATTTGAACCACCATCCTTCAGCATGAAAGGCAAACGCCTTACCTCCATGCTATCTCTCCGGCCCCACTGTTCCCCACTTTTATCAGAAGGTCAGAACTGCCTCTCTCCCCAGAGTGCCTCATCTCCAGGAAGACTGTTTCCCACCTTGTACAGAAACAGGGTAATTGCTGAGTGTCCTTTCCCACTCCCTGCTAGAAGCATCATCTTCCAAGTGAGACACTCAGGAAGTTTCTAGAAACCAAACTTGAAATGTGTGGGGGCCACCCATGAGTAGGCTTCTTGGACCCAGGCCTGCTTGGCTATGAGGATTCGACCATTCTAGGGGGGTGTGAGGGGTCCCACAGTGATGGCTCCAGCTTCTAGCACTGCTCCAAGAAGGACGTGATTTTTCACCTCGGCCCATCTGTCTCTCTGGTTTCAGGGCAGGAGTCTGCAGATGAGCTTAGGCTTCCCAGGGATCTCAGAAGACTCGTCCATCTTTAGTTCAGGCGTTTCCTTATTGTGAGGGTGGGATTGATGGCTTTCAGGCGCCAACACATGTAACCAGAAAGCAGAATTTCAGGCCCTGCATCTTAACATACAAGCCTGTGCTGACGGCTGTGACTCACGCTCCCTAAATAACACCGTAGCCCCTTTGGCCAAGTCGGAAGGAGGATCAACAGTTGGAAACTAAAACACTCTAAGATGCAGAACTGAAGGAGCCAACAAGAAATGCTTGCAGGATGACTCTGTATTGAGTTCCGTATGTGGCAGTAAATTCACGTAGAGGTCTTAATTTGCCTGCTTTTCTCAAACAACCGGCCATGTTCTGAGCTTCTGGTAGCTCTATCCTGCAACATGCATTCTTCTGTGGCCTTTATTTATGGGCATGGCTTTACTGTTTGTTATCTTTATGGGATAGTTTGTATCTGTAGGGAGGAGACAGGGGAAATGTCCACATGATTTAGGGGCCAGTTGGACATGCCACGCCACCTTGCCTATGAAGAGAACATCTGCAGGGGTCATTGAAGGGAAGGCCTTTGTCTTCAGTACAGAGCTGGCTTCTTCCTGTGTTTCCCACTCTGAAGAATGGGAAAAAACCAGTGGGCCACCCTGAGAATCTGATCTGGGGGATTATTTGCTGAGACTCTGTGGAAGGCCCATTTCCTGGGTAAGGCACTAGAAGGGATATGTAAAAGAGGTGTCAGCTACTTCTCCTATTAGGCCTGGGTCCCAGTATAAAGGGAGGAGACAAGCAGTGGTGTCTGTAAGCTGCAGTGAAGGCACTAGGACTGCTCGTGACAAGTCAAGTGTTGTCAGATGCTACACAGCAGCCTTCGGCCACTTGGGCCACACTTGGAGAGAAACTGATCCTGAACATTAGGGAACCCTGACTATCTGTAGAACTGTTTGAGTTGTACACTCCCTTTTTGAGCACTTAGAACCAGCACGTCTGTTTTCAGCCCATCACTCCCTGTTCTTCTAGTTGACAGTATATTACTGACAGATGACTCATCCAATGTTAATTGGCACAAGTCGAGGATCCTTGAATGAAGTGCCATGGGACTCACCACTGGTCATTATTGTTCTATGACTTCTCCTGACTCTTATTTCTCCTTCACAGAATAAAACAGCTCAAAGGATAAAGACCCCTGTGGGTATTCAAGATATTCCATCAATGGTAGTAACCAGAAACAAGTTATTTCTAGTCATTTTAATATAGAAATTGCTTTGTGCAACATATGCAATCACTCACTAGGAAATGGCAGAAACTGCCTCAATTTCATCCCTGTGGTTGCTGGTGAAATTTGATGCAAATCAATGACATGTGCCCAGTCACCTCGTCTTAGTTGGGCCCTTCTGTCCTTCATCCAAGCTGCCACAGTCCCTTCTCATATTACTAAAATAACCTCCTCTGAATAACCTTGGAAATAATCTTTTCAAATCCACTCTCCCCTCTAGGATAACATACCAGAAAGAAAATTCTGATTAACCATTGAAAATGCAGTTCCCTTGATTCCTGGCTTCGAGGGCCACGAGCTTCCTGCATGTCTCTGGATAAGTATCCAGAAATGACGCCAGTCCTCTGGCTCTTCCCTCTCTTCCTCCTCAGGTGTCTCTACTTAAGGGATGGTCTTGGCCTGTTCTCCTAAGCTGCCCACTCCTTCCTCTATTTGCCCTTCATTCATTCCTACTCACTCACCCAAGGGGCATGGCTTGCCTCTCCTCCTGTCCTTGGACAGCTTAGAACCCTCTGATATCAACTTTCTTCTGGAACCCACAATAGCATGCAGGCCTCGGAAGACAGAGCTTGGAGATCCAGGGGCTGGATTCCAACTCACTAATGGGCTCGTGGGGGGTGGCTCAGGGCAAGGTCTCACCACAATAGAACCTGCTTTTCTCTCAAAAACAAAACATACATGAATGACCTATTAGGTTCACTCTTCAATTTTTTATTTAGACAATAATCTTTGTAACATAAGTATATATACATATAGCCCAATGATTTATATATATGACATAAATATTTTATATGTTTAACATATGGATAGCACAAAGATTTTATATATATATACATATATATTTACCCTAGGGCAATGGTTAAATATTTGTTAATTCAACATTCTTGGCAATGTTCTAGAACAAAACTAAGACAAATCAGGAGAGTTAACTATAATATATTAAAAACTTAATGTAAATAAAATTTGTCAACCTATGAAATAGGAAGTTCATTACACTAACTGGAAATACATGAGTTTCAGCAAAGTTCATGATTTTCAAATGAAAAAAAAATGTAGACACAGAGTTAAACAGTTTTCAGAAGTGGCAAGCCTGTGTACTGAGATACGTTTATTTAGAAGCCAAGAGGGCAGTGATTTTATGAGTGCTAGGCTTTTCACCTAATCCGTGATTTAATTTCTGTACGTTTATCTCTCTTTATTGAATTAGATGAAGACTTAAAGGTAAGATGTTTAACTGTACCCAGTAAACAAAGATTCAATACCTGGTACCATATATGTCCCCTGAGAACTGCTAGTAGAGATCCTGGAGTACAGGATGTAGAGCTAGAAGTTAGCCCTCAGCA
>PVKC010046404.1:0-10946 GCA_004027635.1 Crocidura indochinensis
TCCATAAAACATCTCCATAAAGTCAAGAGGATAGAAATTGTACAGACTACCTTCTCAGATCACAAAGTATTTAAATTAGAGGTGAACTACAAAGGGACACAGAAGAAAAACATTAACACCTGAAAATTGAACATTCACTGACCAGCCAGTGGGTCAGAGATGAAATCAAAGAGGAAACCAAAACATTCCTGGGAAAAAAAATGACAATGAGGACACAAATTACCAGAATTTATGGGACACAGCAAAAGTGGTACTAAGAGGAAAATTTATTGCTCTGCAAGCAAACCTCAGAAAGGAAGAAGAGGACTACACAAAAAGCTTAATGACATAGCTTATAAAATTATAAAATGATCAGGAGCCCGGGAGATAGCATGGAGGTAAGGCATTTGCCTTTCATGCAAAAGGTCATCGGTTCGAATCCCGGTGCCCCATATGGTCCCCCGTGCCTGCCAGGAACAATTTCTGAGCATGGAGCCAGGAGTAACCCCTGAGCACTGCAGGGTGTGACCCAAAAACCACAAAAAAAAGTCTCCCCCAAAACAAAAGCCCAGGCTTAGATGGCTTTAGTGAATTAGAATTCACTAATGAATTCTTTTTTTTTAAATCTTTTTTTTGTTTTGTTTTTTTGTTTTTGTTTTTGGGCCACACCCAACTGTGCTCAGGGGTTACTCCTGGCTATCTGCTCAGCAATAGCTCCTGGAAGGCATGGGGGACTGTATGGGACACTGGGATTCGAACCAACCACCTTAGGTCCTGCTTTGACTGCTTACAAGGCAAATGCCCCTGTGCTATCTCTCCGACCCTCACTAATGAATTCTTTCAAACCTTTCTAGAGGAGCTACTACCAGTTATTTTCAGGCTTTTTCATGAAATTGAAGAATCAGGAACACTCCCAAATAGTTTTTATGAAGCTAACATCACCAAATAGAGATGCTGCAAAAAGGGGAAACTACAGACCAATATCTCTGATGAACACAGATGCAAAAATCCTCAACAAAATTCTGGCAAAGAGGATCCAGTGCCTCATCAAGACAGTCATATACCATGGCAAGTAGATTTCATTTCAGGAATGCAAGAATGTAACATATGTAAATCATCAACATAATACACCATATCAACAAAAAGAAAAATAAAAACCATATGATTATATCAATAGATGCAGAAAAAGCATTCAGTAAGGTCCAACACCCATTCTTGATAAAAACTCTCATCAAGATGAGAATGAAAGGAACTTTTCTTAATATAGTCAATACGATCTTAATTATAGTCAATGGAAAATATTATTCTCAATGGAAATAAACTAAAAGACTTTCCTCTAAAATCTGGTACAAGACAAGGCTGCCCTTTCTCACCACTCCTATTCAACATAGTGCTGGAAGTTCTTGACATAATATTTAGGCAAGGAAAAGATATCGAGGGCATCAAGTTAGAAAAGAAAGAAGTCAAACTCTCATTATTTGCAGATGACATGATACTATATTTAGAAAACCCTAAAGACTCTACCAAAATTTTTCTAGAAACAATAAATTCATATAGCAAAGGGGCAGGTTACAAAATTAACAAGCAAAAATCAATGGCTTTCTTGTGCACCAATAATGATAGAGAAGAAATGGACATTTAAAAAAATCTTCAAATTAGTTTCACACAAACTCATATATCTTGGAGTCAACTTAACTAAAGATGTGAAGGACCTATACAAAGAAAACTATAAAACCCTGCTACAATAAATAAAAGAGGACACAAAGAAATGGAAACACATACCCTGCTCATGTATTGGGAGGATTAAAATAATTAAAATGGCAATATTCCCCAAAGCATTATACAGATTTAATGCAATCATTCTAAACATACCTACCCATGACATTCTTCAAAAAAGTGTATCAAACACTCCTGAAATTTATTTGAAACAGTAAACACCCACGAATAGCTAGAGGAATCCTTGGGAAAAAGAATATGAGGTGCATCACTTTCCCAACTTTAAATTGTATTACAAAGCTATAGTCATTAAAACTACATGGGTACTAGAAAAGACAGACCCTCATATCAATGAAATAGACTTGAGTATTCAGAGAATGTTCCTCAGATATTCAATCAGTTCATCTTTGATAAAGGGACAAGAAATGAAAAATGGAGCAAGGAAAGCCTCTTCATCAAGTGGTATTGGGACAACTGAGCAGCCACTTGCAATAAAGCAAACTCAGACCTCCATCTAACACTACGCACAAAGATCAAATCCAAATGGATTAAAGACCTTGATATCAGACCTGAAACCATAAGGTGTATTGAACAACACATAGGTAAAACACTCCACGACATTGAGTCTAAAGGCATCTTCAAGGAGGAAACAGCACTCTCCAAACAAGTGGAAGCAGAGATAAATAGATGGAAGTATATTAAGCTGAGAAGCTTCTGCACCTCAAAGTAAATAAATAGTGCCCAGGATACAAAAGCCACCCACAGAATGAGAGAAACTATTTACCCAATACCCTTCAAACAAGGGGCTAATATATAAGATATACAAGGTACTGACAGAACTTAACAAGAAAAAAAAATTCAACCCCATCAAAAATGAGAAGAAATAAACATTTCCTCAAAGAAGAAATACAAAAGGCCAAATGGCACATGAAAAAATTCTCCACATCAATAATCAATAGGGAGATGCAAATCAAAACAACAATGAGGTACCGTCTCATAATGCCACAGAGACTGGCACACATCACAAAGAACAATAACAATCAGTGCTGGCGGGGATGTGGGGAGAAAGGAGCTCTCATTCACTATTGGTGGAAATTCCACCTAGTCCAGCCTTTATGGAAACAATACAGAGATTCCTGAAAAAAAAAAAACTGGAAATTTAGCTCCCATATGATTGAGCTATACCACTTTTAGGAATATACACTAGGAACACAAAAAAGCAATACAAAAATTCCTTCTTCACACCTAAATTTATTGCAGCACTGTTTACAATAGCAGAATCTGGAAACAACCAATATTGCCCTTCAATAGATGAATGGCTAAAGAAATTGTGGTGCATATACACAATAGAATATTATGCAGCCGCCAAGGGAAATAAAGTCATGAAATTTTCCTATACATGAATGGACATGGAAACTGTTATGCTGAGTGAAAGAAATCATAGGGAGAGAGACACAGAATAGTCTCACTCATAGATGGGTTTTAAGAAAAATTAAAGACATTATTGTAATAATACCCAGAGATGAGGACTAGAAGGACTGGCTTACAATATGAAGCTCACCACAAAGAGTGGTGAGTGCAGTTAGAGAATTAACTACACTAACAACTACCATGACTGTTAATGAGTGAGAGAGCTAGAATTCCTGTCTTGAATATAGCAGGGAATGTCAGTTTCAGGAACATGAAACTGTTAAGCAATACATAATGTCTAGAATCAATGATTTGCACCATTATTCTCTATCTTTGAGCCTGCAGACTCCTGTATTAGTCCATATCCTGGTTTGCAACAATGTGTTAATAATAATATGTAACACAACTTGAAACTGCATTACCAATTATCAATCTAAGATCTGGCTCATAACTGTAAGGCTCACCTATATCCTTCATACATGTCTTAAAAGCAACAACTGATATAGGCCTTGGTCCATAATAATACTGCAGAGTGGCTTGTTGACTCAAGGAACCATGGAACAAACAAGGATCTGGAAAGTGAGAGATTAAGACCCTAAACTGGGCCATCCTGAGCCATTCATCTGCTTTCTGAAACCTAGTTACTCATCTGTAAAATGAAGACTAAAACCTGCAAAAACCAAAGGTCCCTTTTAGTTTGTAGACACACATAGTGAAATAAGAGAAGAAACCTTTTCAGATTATTTATATTCCATAGAGAAAGCAATTTCCCCCCCACAAAACGGGAGCAGGATCAGCACAATCACATTTTTCATATTGGAGATCCTCCAACCCATAAAAGTACATTAGGAAGAGGCTCAGGGTAGCACAGAAACAAACTTCAGGCTGGCTGGAGTGGATGGTGCAGATTTTCTCTTGAAGGAGGCTCTTGGGTACTCTATGGTTCATTGTGCTTTATGGGGCATCCACATTCAAAAGTGTTTAGTGGTTAATTATTCTCTGTCACAAATCAGGCTTTGTGATTAAGACAACTACACTTAAGGACTGGAATTCCAAGATCAACAGGCATGAATGCATGAGTCTAGAAGAGGTGTACCAAGTGTTCTCTGCAAATAGTCAATATTCCTGGTGTAGTAGCCCCCGCAGTATCTGTAGAAATTGCTCAAATCTTCCAAATAGCATCAGATGATCTGTAAGCAGATGGGCATGAATGCTGTGATGAAATGTATTTACAAATACAGGGGGTAAGCTGGCTTTGGCCTGTGGGCTGCAGTTGTCAGCCTTTGGTCTGAGATTTTTTAAATTCAGAGTCCTGTAGTGTCATGTGATGTCTTACTGGGACACCCTTGGGATTCCCTTGAGGGTTTGGGGTCTCAGCCCTTCCTTGTTCAGTGCAGTTTTCACTATCTCCACAGAAAAATATTACCTGTGTCTATTCTCATGGCTACTATAATAATGTGTAAACTTTCTCAAGAACCATCCTAATTAGTGAAAAAAGGTTGCTCTTAGACATTGGTAGAGAAAGGAAAGAGGAACAATAAAAAATTAGCCCATCTCATCTCTTCTTAGGAGATTTAGAAAAGGACATTTATCTGTCTCTCTGAGTTGTTTTGCTTCTAGATGCTCAGTATGTATATTTAGTCAGATTGTATGTGTCTAAGCATCAGTTTTTCCATTGTCTCCTTGATGTGTTAGACTGCAGCCAACATTCTCTGGGAAAACCCATTCTGGTTCATTTCTAAGTCATGTCTTCCTGGCAAGGATAGCTGCTCGGAGTGCCACTGTTACTCACATTAGAACAAGACAGGCAAATAAAGCTAACGTTTGGGAAATAAACTTAATCTATCAAGTTCTTTGCTCTTGTCCACCTTACCACAGAGGTAAAGAGACTTAAATCTTATTCTACCCTTAGTGTTCCTCTAGTCTAGCGAAGTTTAAACAAGTCACAAATCAACTGAAATGCATGACTAGGGATAAAGTTTAATGTAACAAGAATCTTATGTATGTCACACACTTCTGGTGAGTAAACAGTAAACTCAGACTATATCCTACTAAGCCACATTAAGAAAGAAACATTTTGGGGACTACATCATAATGCATGTAATCCACCCCCCCAATCTCTCACCAGGAAGCTGTTTGCACACTTTTCCACACAATGGCCCAGAGATGGCTGACAGGTGAGGGCCAACTTTGTACCTTCCTAGACAGAACCATCCACTGTTCAACCACTTGGAGTTACTTTAAATAGCCAGAGCATTAGGGATATGTTCTTTCTTTATTTTTGAAACAGAAGCTCCAGCTTTTAGGTAAAGACTTTTCATTAGCCAAGTATCCTTCTGGAGAGAGGAAGAGTTGTCTAGGATCTTAGGGTTCTTTGTTTTGTTTTGTTTTGGTTTTTGGGTCACACCCGGCAGTGCTCAGGGGTTACTCCTGGCTCCATGCTCAGAAATTGCTCCTGGCAGGCACGGGGGGACCATATGGGGCACCGGGATTTGAACCGATGACCTTTTGCACGAAAGGCAAATGCCTTACCTCCATGCTATCTCCCGGGCCCCAGATCTTAGGGTTCTTATGGTCCTGTGGTTAGGGAGAAATAGCCAATTTCTAGCCCTAAAAGTGGGATGTTCCATCTGCTCATATCCCAGAATGGATTTTCAGTGTTTGCTCAGTGGAAAAGGCTGTATGTCCCCAGAAGGGTTTGGTCTAAGGTGTTTTTCCTATGTGGAAGCTATTTGTCACTGTTCTTCCAGGCACTGAGAGCTAGTGAAAGAGGGAAGCACAGTGGCCCCCAGATACAAGCACTAAGCTGAAAAGAGCAAATCAAGATGCTTTTGCTTTTCATCTGACAGAGTTTTTCAGCTCACCATGGAAGCATTATTAACCTCCACAAAGGATGCAGTACAAGTGGCAGTGAGGCCCATGAGGCTGGGTTCTTTCTGTAGGGAATTAAGCCCAAGGACAGGCTTTTAGGGGCAGCATTGTCTGGGCTTTGGCTAAGAAAGGAGCAGATGTCGGCTTGAGCTGGGGTTTCTAGAAAGAGCAGATAGTAGTCAGTCTTGGCTGACTTAGTCCTCATAGGAGAATGGCGCTTTTCCACACCTGACCCTGCTCCTTTCTCTGACTTTCTGACTCTTGGCTCTTTTCTTTGCTCAGTTATCTTCCAGTTCTTCACTCTCTTGACAACTCCAGCTCCATTGGTTTTTAATTTTGATTTTGTTTTGGGGTTATACATGGGCGTAGGTTTTACTTCTGTCTCTGAGCTCAGGAAACACTCCTGACAGGCTTGAGGGGACTATATGAGATACTAACCAAGATCAAACTTGGGTTAGCCACATGCAAGGCAAACTCCTACCTGCTGTGCTACTACTGTTGTCCTCCAGTGATTTCTTACCTAACTTGCCCCCTAGGATGCATCCAGGCAGACTTCAGCACCAGCTCCCTATAATCCCAACAACATCCTCCCTAATTGCCCCCAAGTTCTGAATACAGTTTCAAGTTTCTAGCCATCACGCTTCTGTGACAAGACTGATAATTTCATATTAACAATTGCCACTATCAAGACCACTTTGATTCCTTCAAAGCTGGGACCCCCCCTAAAGAGAATGCCCTTGACTTCATCTATCCTTTTTTATAGCAGGTGTTGCTACCCAATAGCAATGAAAAAAATTATAATTGGAATATCTTTTTGCTAGTAAACCTAATATGTAAAAGGCATCATTAGGGAAACTACTAAATTTATCTGGAGTCATTCCTGTTCTTGCCGTCATGTCTCATGACTCATGTTCTATCTCTCTACAATCCTAACCAGCTGTATTATAACAGGGTGATGCTATATTTGAGAAGTGACCTCACTTAGTCAGAAATATAGAAAGACACAGATTTAAAGGGGGGAAATCTCGTGTCTATCTCTGCTAAATTTAGAATTGTCATTTTAGATGGTCGGGATATACTAAGATGATGTCAGAGGTAGGGTCTCCAGCGACTCGATTATTCCTAGGCTTTTCCCTATGGAGTCAGAATCTCCATATGCCACAGAGAGTTGCATCATAGTCTTGTCATTTCCTTGTTGACATGACACCCTACAATGTGTGTCAGCCCCTCACTTCCTGGTGACCCCCACCCACACATTTCTGCAGCATGCCTCATCTTTCTCATTGGGGTTGCTTCTGAATTTTAACAACTTAGATTGCCGAATGTGAGTTAATCCTGAAGTTCAGTGTTTAAAAAAAATTTGGGGTGGGAGGGAAGAAGGAAGGGCTCAAGGAAGTACCTGGTGGTGCTCAGAGCTAATCTCTGACTTCACTCAGGGATCACTCCTGGCAGACTCTGGGGACCATATAGGATACTGAGAATCAAATCTGGATTGGCCTTGAAAAAGGTAGGTGCCTTACCAGCTATAATATCCTCAGGCCTCTGAAGTTCAGTCTTTAAAAGGATTAAATTATGGTTTTATATTTGTTGGGTTTTTTATTTTTGTTGGGCCACACCTGGTTCAGTGCTTAGGTGGTATTTCGGGGGTGTTCAGGTGTGGTGTTGGGATATGGTGTCAGGATTCAAACCAGAGCTGCAGTGCAGTCACATGCTAAGCAAGCATTTTAAATTCTGTATTATCTCTGGCTCCTTGTTCAGAGAGAGAGGTTTATAAAGAAAAGGAAGAGAGATTCCACACCCAGGGAAAGAAGAGAGTACTAATAACTTGATGCTATTGCAAAAAGTTATACATTTTCCTTGAAATGAATTCAACAACTCAAAAAGATAGCAAAAGGAAAGTTTAAAATAACTAGAACTATTAGTGTTACGTAGATATAACTACTTCTTGGTAGGCACCAACTCAGAACTTCTTCCTTTCTGTCTCTCATGCTTTGTCTCTTTTTCTCTCCCTCTTTGTGCATCTTTCTTTGTCTGCCTGTTTGTCTCTCTCCCCTTTGTCTCTGTGTCTGTGTATATATATATATATATATATATATATATATATACATGTCTATGCATGCATCTATGTATGTATTCATCCAGTTACTCTCTTTGGAAAATTGGGCTTTGATAGGTGGCTGGTCTCCGTGCACAACAGAGGACAGAGTGAAGAGGACAGAGTTTGGTTTATTAAAACTCAGCTCTGAGAACTTCAAGTCAAAGGGACAGAGGACACAGAGAAGAGAGTATAGGATAGATTCATTAAGACTCAGTGCTGAGAGTCCTTAAGTTAAAGGAAATTTGGGGGACCTGAGCATGGGGTAGAAACACAATTTCTATATTTTAAGCATGGATAGTCAAGCACACACCTGCATTTCTAACTTTTATCTAAGCAAAGCATAAATTAGATTAAGTCATGCATCTTGTTTGCTTGTTGTCCTTGGCTCCTGTTTTTCCAGGGACCTGGGGGTGGAGTGGTTCACAGGTAAAATTTCTTTAATCCCATTCTGGGCACTGGGCAGACATGGTCTTCAATTTGTTTTTCTAGGTTCAGGCCTGAACTGTGAAGTCCTTTCTCTGGTTCACAGATTCTCCCATAGATGTGGTTCTAGAGCTTGCTTTCATCACTTGACTATAAGTCATTGCTGAGAAAGAGAGTTGTCTAGTGTTCACTTATCATTCTGAAAGTGCAAGGGCGTTTTTCAAGGTTGTTTGCAGGAAGCAGTTTTGAAGCTGCCATCCCCCTAGACAAAGGGCAGGCTTATTTATGACTACCAGTAAAATGATGGCTTCAGTTGAATGCCATTTGAACATGGCTCAGACAGGACAGGATGTATGCATCTACAGACAAGAATTATTTTGCACTGCTATCTACAGTTCTTCTAGGAGGAAGTAGCTTCTCTCTAGGTTCAGATAGTTCAGAGGTGCCTTCTGTAGAATTTTGTAGAATCTCTCACTGCAGTTACTGTGGTAAGTCTACCTGCTGTTTGGCTGCTGCAAGGCTGCAGGGGCCCATGGGCCTGGCATCAGGATTGGGCCTTTTGCCCACCCAGGGATGCCAACATGTAGGGACCACCCACCTGAGACTGAAAGAGAAGATAAAAACCAAGTATCTTTTGTATTCCTTCTAGAGTCTGAAGACCGCTGTTGCTACCCAAGGAGTTTATGTGAGACAGGGAGAGATAGATGGAAATTCACCTGCCAGAGGTGGCTGGGGAGGTCTTGTTTCAAAAAAGAAAGAAAGGAATAGATACAAAGCAGGCAGCATCTTTCCTATATTTATCTCTGCATCCACTCCACCCGTGGACCAGCAGGCTCTACTCTGGTCACTATCCTGGACCCTTCTGCAACTTCCAGTTTTTCCTTTTATACCCAGCACAACAGGAGGCGTGTCCAGGTTCAACTGTCATCACAGTAAGATTACCTGAGGGGCATGTCCATCTCCAACTGCCATACATCAATACCCTTCAGTTTAGAGATCTTAAAAATTTTCACCTTTTTTGGAGGGGGAGTCACAGCCTGCAATGATCAGGGGGTAGTAATGCCTGGCTCTGCACTCAGGTGCTCGGGGAATCATATGTGATGCTGAGAATTGAACTTGGGTTGTCCATGTGCAAGACAAATGCTCTACCCTCTGTACTATATTTTTAGGGCTCCAAGAAATTATTTTTTAGTGAACAATTTTTCACTGAAGTTCTCATGTGCCCTTGTGGCTCTCAGCACTTAATAAACTCTAGTGGTTCAGGCCTTAGCATTTAGAACTGGGCTGGACCCAGGAGAACGTCAGAAGATTGGTTGGCTTCATGGTCAAGGAGAGAACCAATGTCTTTGTTTCTTCCTTCTTGAGATTGGGGTTGGCAGACTGGGGGGCAGGTGGGAGGAGGGCACCAAGGAATAAGATGAAGTAAGAACTTCTACTAGTAGGGTAAAAAGAGATTTTTATTCCAATCTCAGTGAAGTTCTTGGGTCCCATTGGGTTGTAAGTGGAAATGAAAAAGTGGGCAAACCTGAAAGTGTTGGGGAATTGTGGGGGAGGGAATAGGATTAGTTTTCTCTTCCCTTTTATTGTGCCTCAAGTTTTATTTTTATTTTCAAACACCAATTTCTCAGTGGCTGAGCCTAGTCCCGAATCTTTCTACTCCAATTTTCCTGTTTTCTTTTTAAGCTGGATTGTTTAATCTTGATGGACTTGGAATAGATGTTCTTTTTCCTTCTTCTCCTAAACTAAACTTAATGAGACCCCAAGGGATGTCGGTGGGGACTCAGGGAGTCAGCACTTCAGTTTAATCGAAGAGCTTTGCTCTTTCCATTTTACAATTTTTTTTCCTTCTAGGCCTTGGGCAGCTTGAGAACTCCAGCAGAGGAGTTCAGCTCATTTAATATGGTGAGTGCTCCCACTTAGGAAGCATCGCTGCTGGAGGCCTGTTTGTAAAGTCCTGGGGAGTCTTAAGGGCATGACCAAGATGTGGGCAGGTCACTGTGAGGCTAATTCAGAAGGAAAAACTTGTTGGTAAGGAAAATTCCACTTTTGCCACTTTCCTTGTGAGAACTTCAAGGCTCAGACCAAACATTTCCTTTGCATTTATTCTACCAGCTTTTATTAAGCACTTGTAGTTCCAGAACTTCAAAGATGGAAGTGCACAGCACTTGCTGCTTAGGAGCATCGCTGCCCAGGACAGTCAGAGGCCAAATGAACAACAGCAAGATGCTTGGAGCTAGACACAGATGCCATGAAGAGAAACCTTTCTGGAGCTGGCAGATAGTGCAGGGCTTCAAGCACATGCCTTGCATGCAGCTTACTCTAGTTATAATTCTGGTACCCAAGCACATGGTCACCAAAGCACCACTGGGGATTCCTGAACACTGCAGAGCCAGAGGCTCAGATTCTTACATTGATTCGCCTGCCTGGCTGGCCAAGAATTACTGGGTGG
>PVKC010046405.1:0-11238 GCA_004027635.1 Crocidura indochinensis
TCACTGATATAAAACAGAATTAAAATTTGATTGAATTAGTTCTACTTCTTTTTTTTGAGAAGCGATGAGGTAGGACTACCCAAGGAAATATGCAAGACTGAGAGGCCTCCAAAAATGAAATCTTAAGAGAAGTAATTCCTGGGCTACCTATTTGGAGGGAATATGACAATAAGGTCCATCCAGTCAAAAAAAGCCAAGCCAAAATCCTGAACATGTTGAGGATGTGTCTCAAGCCATAATGCAGATTTTGTGTGTGTGTGTGTGTGTGTGTGTGTGTATCTGTGTGTGCATGAGAGTCAGAGAGAGAAAGAGAGAGAAACTTACAGAGAGAGAAGAGAGTGCTTGGATTTGAACCCATCATCTCATGACCACTTATTTATCACAAGGTGTGTTTTCAGATCTCCAATGTTCCAGAACCTCTCTACTTAATCAATAAACATAGTATGAGGGAGAGAGATAAGGGCAACTGTAATAGATAAGAACCAAAGTCAAATGCCATTTATTTTGAGACTTGGAAGGAGTGCTAAGGATGAACAAAAATATCATCAAAAATGTGATGGACAAAAGGCAGGAAAATGCCAAAGAGGCTGCTGAAATCTTGAGGGTCTTCTGGGATTCCAGGCAGGGAATAAATTCAGCCCGACTAGTTGTTGTGTTAGAACAGCAAGGGAAATAGCAAGACACAGTTTATCATGCTCCCTACTACTGGAGGAAAATTCGGGTTGAATATTTGGAGCCGAGTTCATCTAACTCCCTCTCTAAGAGGTGACAGAGATTAGAGGATCCTGAAACCAAGTAAAGGCAAAGACCAAGGCAGAAGAATTCTAGCAGGCAGAAGAACGGCAAGAAAATCTGCTACCCAAATCTAGCTATGTGTTGACAATGAAATGGGGTAAACCCCAATCATCTTTGTATCTTGAGATCTCTGCACACATCACTAATTTTGACAACGTTTTTCCAAAGGAGTAGGGCATATATGTCCTGTTTTTTGAGAATCTGTGCTAGGTAAAGTCAGATATTCTCTTGTCATGAGAATGTAGATTGGATGCAATGTAGGATAATACTAGCTCGTAGATAAAGTTAGATTTTGTTTTTGTTTTTGTTTGGGGGGTCACACCTATTAGTGCTCAGGGGTTACTCCTGGCTCTGAACTCAGAAGTTACTCCTGGCATGCTCTTGGGGGACTATATGGGATGCCAGGATTTGAACCACTGTCTATCCTGGATCGGCTGCTTGCAAGGCAAATGTCCTATTCCTGTGCTATTTCTCTGTAAGGTTAGATTTTTTATAAAGTTTATCTCTGGCAGCAATAAGGTGTTTCAATTTCTAAGTCATGCTATAGTATAATTATAATGCAAATATTCATTTCCTCTTCTCCAATATAATGCTATCAATACAAATAAGAAATATTATTGTTCTGAGAGAAATAACAGTCCAGCTCCTCTACTAAGCTCCAAAAGAAAATGATGGCTGCTGACTCTTTCCAGGTATTCTGATCCAAGCTGAAAATTGAAGCCTTCTCAGAATTCAGGCAAGGAAATTCCCTTTTCTGCCTGAAAACACAGCAGCCAACTATCAAAAGTGTCCTGTCAGAAAAGGTTAACAACTTAACCTTATCAAACTTCCAAGCCACCAAATATGCTTCAGACATATCTATAGATCTTGGACCCCCTGTGGTCACAGAGCACCTCAAAATTTCATAGTGTCAGCCCAGCTGGATCACAGAAATTGTGATGGGAAATAAACATCGAAGGCCACCATGTTCAGTGAGCCTAAACAGTAGCATAGAAGTGTCAACTAGCACCAACCCTAACCCAACTAGCCCAGTCAATCCTCAGAAAATGACTTTAGGGACTGAAATGTGGCGCATGTTGTAGGGCCTTTGGCTTGCATGTACTAACCTAGGATGGACAGTGGTTCAATCCCCTAGCGTCTCATATGTTCCCCCAAGCCAGAAGCGACTTCTGAGAGCATAGCCAGGAGTAACCCCTGAGCATCACCTGGTGTAGCCTAAAAAACAATAAATAGATAAATAGTTTTAATGAAAACACTTACAGATATAGCCAGTATCTCCATTTGACACTTATTGGTCTAAGTTTTGATAATTCTACTTGCCTTTGTGTTTTATGAAACAATATGAAATACATTTATTTGTGCCTGCAAGTGAGTGGGAAATAAGGGACACTGGTCAACGAAGGGTCACACCTGTGGTGGAGTTGATGTTCTCACATTTAATGCCTAAAATAACTGTGTTATGAAAGCAGCAAATCACAGTGTATAAAAGCATAAGTTTTAAAAGAACTATTTTTGCTTTAAACTTCTGCATATTCTGCTTACCTTGGAATTTGAGCTCTGGAGAAAAAATCCTGGATAATCATTTCAAAATAGCCACAAATATCTGGCCAATTCTGGTAAAGGAATCTCTTTTTATTATTTAGAATCCGAGAATTTTCTCTATAAAATTAGGAAATTGATGCCTATCTCAGAGATCTGTATTAAAGAGTATAGTTTAAAAGCTATATAGACAAGGGACTTCACATGATGTGTAACATATTAAGACTTAAAGGATGAATATATAGTTAGTGGTAGAGCATTTGCCTCACATGTGAGAAGCCCTGGGTTCAGTTTGGATTTTTTTTTGTTTGTTTTTTGGGTCACACCCGGCAGTGCTCAGGGGTTATTCCTGACTATGCTCAGAAATCGTTCCTGGCAGGCTAGGGGACCATATGGGATGCCAGAATTCGAACCACTGTCCTGCCTGCAAGGCAAATGCCTTACCTCCATGCTATCCCTTCGTCCGAGTTCAGTTATTGTTATGACAAAAAATAACTAAATAAATAAGAATGAAATCTTGATATGTCTTCATATTGCAAGGCAAGCTATGAATATAGCACTAAAGGCACTGTGTAGCGTTATTGTTTTCTTGATCATAATAATAGTAGTGGTGAGTATATTCTCAAGTTTTTTGCTGGGACAATGATATCTAAAGGCAAATAATGGACAATATGCAAAATGATTTCTTCATGAATGAAGCATGAGCTACAGTAATGTAGACCACAGATCCAAGTCGACCAAAATAAAAACAAATTCTCTCCAATTTAGAAAGTCATCTGAGAATATATGTGAAGATGAATATTTGCCTCTAAAGCTATGGAACATTTTACTATATAAATATAATGTCTCAACATCAAACCCAAAGGATATACTATTAACTCTAGCTATTTTAATTTAATTTTCTACTTTGCTCAGTGATTATATGATCACAAAAATCATGAGTTTTTTTTGCAAATAAGTTAAGTCAGTTTAAAATATATGTGAGCTAAATTACCACCAACGGAGAGGCAATATTCTACCAACTCTAAAAAAAGTTCCAATTTTTTTTTGAATTTTTTTGGTGTTTGTGCCACACCCAGTTGCACTCATGGGTTATTTCTGGCTCTGATCTCAGAAATCACTCCTGGCAGGCTCAGGGAACCATATGGGATGCCAGAGATTGAATCCTGGCTGGTTCCAGGTCAGCTGTGTGCAAATGCCCTACTGCTGTGCCATCACTCCTGCTCTCTGCCACCATGATTTCACAATAAACTTCCTAGTATCTTAGGCCAAAATATTACATAATCCAAAGTGTGGTTCTTATTTCTAGTGTAAATAACGAGCATTTCATTTTTAAAGAATTGTATGCAAGGATCCCCATAGGAATTAACCATTTAAAAATAGATGCATAATGAAGAAAGACAGTTTTGATGGCACTGAATTTAAGTTCAGTATTTCCCTATGCATGCAGGTAAAATTTTGGTTAATTGAAAGAGGATAACATAGAAACCTATGTCAATACTTTCCTTGGGCTTAGGTGTTTATGGAAATAAGGAGTCATTTCATGACTCTATATTCAAGAATAACTTTATAACATTCTAAACTTACTTCTGATTTGCTTAAACTGAGAACAATTGGGGACATAGAAAATTACTGAAACAGAGAAAGATCATGTAACAGAGAATTAACACATTCTCACTTACTGCACAGAAGTCCACACTCTTGCCCCCAGCCCCTTACAGCAAACACATAAAGACCAACAATCCAACACAGAATATACTAAAAGTGAGTTGTATTTCATTTGTCTTTCTTAAAAATAATATATGTACCAGAGGAGCAAAATAAACATTTTGATGAGAGAAAAGGATGTGAAAGAGCAAATGGTATTCAGAAGGGACCCAAAAATGAATTTCACAAATGGAAAATAATTCCTCAAACATAACTATAGACTAGATTTAAATGCATCAACACAATCATTTAAAAGTCATTGAAAAAAATTGAAGCCACAGAAATTCAAACATCAAATGAGGAATTATTTTAAATGTTAAATCTGAACCTATTGTTTATGAATTCAAGATATAAATATTTGGTAAATTGCACATCAGGTCCATCTCAATAGTTTTTGCTTGAGGAGGGGGATAATATGACAGATATACATCTGAGTAGAGACTTTCAGCTTCAGGGTAACATTGTTTTACCAACAACAACTTGTGAAGCAAGTTTTATAAAATGTTAGTACCTCGTAATTACAAATGGCAGCCACACAGATGGTTGTTAAATTATTCTTTTTGTTTCTGCATATTTCAATTATGAATTTTCCAAAGGGAACAAAGCAAGCCTACTTTAGAAGTTCATGTAGAGAGGCAAGTCCATCTGCTTCAGGACACTCATTACTTGGAAAATGTCAGTCCAGGGAGCTGTTCTTTTGTTTTGCTTTTTTTTTGGGTGGGGGTTTCAGTCACACCCGGTGATGCACAAGGGTTGCTCCTGGCTATGCGCTCAGAAATCACTCCTGGCTAGGGGGACCATATGAGACACAGGGGAATAGACCGAGATTCAACCTAGGCTAGCATGCACAAGGCAGACACTTTACCGCTTGCACCACCTTTCCGGCCCCTAGGGAGATGTTCTTCCACTTGCTATAGACTACACAGTTCTGCTAATTCTGTGGGACACAGAGGTACCAGATGGAAATTTCTAGAACCATAGTGCCTGGAAGAGTGTAAGGAACAGCATGAAAGTAAAATACCACCATTGAGAGGCCCAGGCATAACTCAGGGAAAGTTTAAAACATCCTGAGTGTCTACTGTGAATACATCCCAAATAAGTATATTTTCTGAAGGTTTCTTATACTGTATCTGTAGAACAATAAATAACGATGGATAAAATGCAGATATTGGAAACATGGAGCATCCTTAGAAAATGCTTTCAAGATGTAATTATTAACATTATCTAGATTCCTCTGGTTCTCAAACCGAACCACCTTATTTAGGAGGCTACATAAAATGAAGAGCTAAAATACTTAATGTATTAGTCAGTTTTGAAGTAAGAACTGTGAGGGTTGTGTTTCCATTTTGGACATGCAAAAGAGTGAATCAGTTGATAATAAGGAGGCATCAGAGTATCTGTCTTCATGAAAAATGCTCCATCCCCTTGGTAACTTTTGCACCCCAAGTCAGAAGTTTGACTTGTCTAAACTCTTGTGATTTCCTCCATGATGCTCACATTCCCCTACCCTGATTTTGGACTACTTACAGGATACATAACTTGTCATTCTGTCCTTAATATTTATCAGATATTCCTTTATTTTTTTCCTTTTATAGTAAGTATGAGAAAACAGAATATTTTTTAAAATTTTTATAAATAGGTAAGGACTCTTTCAAAATATTAAAACTATATTTTCATGTGTTGATTTTATTGTTGTTGCTGTTAGCCTTAGGAAGAGTTAAAGGGAACCACATGCCATAATATCTTGAGTACACTGAGAGAAAAGAACCAAGATGCTGGCTTTTGTCGAAGAGAAAATTACTTGGCATCTGTTTTTCAAATGTCCATGATGGATAGGCATGGATGGCACCTAAGAAGAGCCACAGCTTTGTAGGTGGATTTCTGGATCATTTTCAGAGCTAACACAAAATGTGGTCAGAATTTCCTTGGAGCTTAATATATACTATTGACGAAATGAGTTTTTTTCCATTTATTTTTTCCTTTCAAAGAATGCAGTTTAAGTTCCATCAATATTTTCCTAGTAGAGATCATTTAAAGTCTACAACTTTAGAGACCTTCTTAAGATTACAAAATTTATATGTGTTCTTGGTTAGTCCTACATGAACTCTGAAGTCTCTAACTTCTAGATCCCTTGTCTGGTTTGAAAAGGGGAGGGTTGATATCAAATACTACTCTCATCATTGGTCTTAGGCAGTGCAGAGAGATTTTACCCATTATAACAGGTCAGCAGTTAAAAGTCAAATCCACTTATGTCTCAGGGAATTGATAGAGTGTTTGGTGCCAAAGAATGAAGAGCTGGTTAAGAAGGGATAATTCCAAGACAATCTGTATTTTTCCTAAATTTTTTTTCAGTCTTCATGAATCTTTATCCCTTATTTCCTGTATGAGTTCTGTAGTTCTTGCCATTCACAAATATGTGTGTTGTTCCAAACAAAATATTCTTACAATTATGCCCTGATTCGTTCAGGGCGGGAGCATCTGCCAAACAAGATACCTGTGGGACGGCAAATTTCAGCCCCCAAACTATTCCTCTTGCCTCAGTGTGATCCCAAAAGCTGTTATTTGATGCCAAAACAGTATGATATCACTGGTATACCACAGCCAGAGGTATGTGAACACCACAAAAAAGTGGGGAAAAATTGGTACCAGCTATATGAGCCATGGTGAGCACTTTTACTAAATGAAAACAACATATGCTTCCTTAGGCAAGCCCCAAAATTTAAGTATGTGAGCACCCCAAGTATGTGGAACACAGAAAGCATTTGACCCTCAGCATTGTTGAAGCAACAACCAAAAAAAAAGGTGAGGGGAGAGAGGACATCACCTCTAACAAGAACTAAGAGGGCAAAGGAGAAAATCAGACTGTTTGTCAACTCCTATTTTTGTGGTCACAAACAGGCTTGCTTGAATATCCCATTCACCAGAATGGAACCTGAGATTCTGAGAATTCAAGTTTCTAATTCAAACCTATTATGAACGACTTTGATATTATGGCATTTGATAATATATGACTTTGATATTATTGTGATCCTCCAAATATTTTTACTGGACAGGGCAAAGAGAAGGTGCTAACGGGAGGTGTTAACAAGGTAAAAAGGAGGTGCTTGTGGAAGAAGTGTGTGTGTGTGTGTGTGTGTGTGTGTGTGTGTGTGTGTGTGAGTGTGTGTGGCCCAAAAACCAAAAAAAAAAAAAAAAATACTATTGCTTGCTTACAATTTAGGCCCAAAAGTGAGCTATGACAGCCAAGTCACCAGAACAGAAGTGGACTGGGGCCACAAAGAGTGAGAAGACATGTGGCCAATGCATTTGTATATTTAAAAAAATTATGTGTGTATTTTGTGTGTGTATTTGTGTGTGTGTGTGTGTTTATTCACAAGAATCCCCAGATACAAATAAGTGAATGGCCCTGAATATTCCCATGGGCATTCCCATCTATCAGCATGTGTACACACAGATGTGAGGAACATGGATTATTTCAATCTATAAAAGATACTTTGTGACTCACAAAAGGAAAGTCTATTGAAAGAAATCAAAATTCCCCATCGCTGAGAGATCTGGCCTAAATCCATCTCCCTGGGGCTTTGCTTTTGTAAGACATGAGTTTTCTCCTTGCCAAGATTTCAACTTAGATCAGATGCAAGAATTGCTTACTTCGCTGACCTGGAGCTTTCCAGTGCTTTTCATCTTCTTGCTAAGATGTTCAATTGTGGAGCATTCAGAAAAATTTCCAGGGACTCTTTATGAACATCTAACAAAATGAAATACAATAGCAGCACTAGTGTATACCCAGAATTTGTTGCTCATAATTTATTCGCTTTTGACTTTTTATTTGATGAACATTAAAAAAAAATCGGTGAAGAAACTGAGAACTAAAAATATCCACCCATACAGTCACTGGGGAAGATTGTAGAATCCAGGCTAAAAGCAGAATTTTAATTCAGACATTTTCCCCAGGTTACACATTTGAAATGGGTCTCTATATTACCTCATTCTACATCATTCCTCTGCAGAAAATCACCTTATTTCTATATTGCTTTGTCCAAGAGTTTCTTCTGTATTTATGAAGTGTTTGGATTTCTGTCCTTCAGGGTGCAAACGTCTCTAAACACTTTGCTTTGTATTTGTGGCCTAAAGATATGACTTTTCCCTGCACACAAACTCTCTTTGAATGTTCCCCAAGAGTTTTGCCTGGTTCTGAAAGTCAGGGCAGAAATAATGAGAAGATCTTATCAATAAGAAAAACATTCTCCAAGATACCATAGTGTTGGCTGGGTAGTTTTATTAGAATATAACTTAAATATGCAAGTATATAAGCTCATTTTAGTCAACCTATGCTTATAGCTCTTTTGTCGGTGTAAAACCTCAAAACATTGACCAAAAAAAAATTGGAAATAAAACTGTAAAAGTATTATAATCTAAATGGTTAACATCTATTAGTACATCATCTTTTTACTATATCAGGTAAAATCGCTTTACTAAAACTAAATGAGATATTTGTATGTGGGAACAATAGTAGCTTTGGAGATATTTCCCTTCTTTCAACATATGTTACCCCTGTATCACTTTAATTAGTTTAATAATTTCAGTTTTTCAAACTTTTCCAACAGCTATGTCCTGATTACTATGAGATTGGGTAAAATTTTAACATTTGAAAGAAATGCACCAACTTTATATTAAATGATATTTTTGTTCCTTTTGTACGGTTAAAAGTAAATACTAGTAAATGAAACACATCAAAACACACAAAATTATAGGGGGATGCCTAGAACTCTTTTTAGTGGAACAGTTCTTCAAATGATCTGAAATGAACTAGCATGAACTTTGAAAAGTTTTCAAGTTTATCACATCGTTATTTTTGTGGAAGCTAAATATCCTTAGAGAAAATTCAAGGAAAGCAATGAAAAGAAATCACTCTCAAAAAAAAAAAAAAAATAGACGTTGAGATATGTGCATTCCTAATACCCAATCTAAGATGGCGATGAGATAGAAATTACAGAAGTGATTAGCAACAATTTACCATAATGATGTAGTTACTTATTGGAAATGGCCTGTCAGTTACTGAGAAGGGTGATAATAAAGCTCACATATGAAAGCCAGGGTGGCTAGCTCTAGTTTGCATGGGGTTTGGGGAGACCCCATGTTGAAGGCCTTCTCCCTAACTTGGTGTACCGGGAGCCTTAATAGACCTCCAGCTGTCCCCTCTTCTGCCCCCGGCCTACATGTCTTCCCTGGGTGCCAACCCAGGTGGCCAGACAAGGTGGTTGTCGGGTGGTCCCTCCTGAATGGGATCCTAAGCTTCCCCCGTCCTTCCCCCAGCACTAGGGTGGGAAGGGCACAGAGTGGAGGGCGGGCAGATCCTGACTTCTGACGCTCTACCGAATCCTTTCTTAATCTGGAGTCTAGCTCTAGCTGGCATGGGGTTTGGGGAGACCCCATGTCGAAGGCCTTCTCCCTAACTTGGGTGTGCTGGGAGCCTTGATAGGCCCCCAACCGTCCCCTCTTCTGTCCCCGGCCTCCAGGCCCTCCCTGGGTGCCAGCCCAGGCAGCCAGAAATGGTTGGTCCAAAGTTGGGATGTGCTGAGATTTGCTAGGTCGCACTAAGGTTGTCACTGGCAATTTCTTACCAGTCTACATGTTCAAAACCACGCGGGGGCTAGTGCCCCAGCACACACAGTATATATTAAGAGTATTCCTTATCCTTAAGTTTTGTTTTTGCATATGCAGAATGTCCATTTTTATTCTACCCTTTCGCACACCCCTACAAAGCTCAAAGGAGTCACTCCTTAACTCTCTAACCTCTCCAACTATCAGTTACCCACATTACTCTTTTAACTTTAGTACTGCACAATCCTAATCACAGATTAAGCCGTGCATTGGATCTAACAACCCCCAACTATTTCAAAAGACACAAAATGGACATGTATGCCTTTTGAATATTTTATGTGTTTTTTCTCTATCAGCTATATGTCTTACTAAATATTCTCTTATACAGTGATGATTCTAACCACTTTTTATCTTTTTTTCTCTTTGTGAGCTGTTCAATAAGGAATTTTGATGAAAGAGTCCCCCAGTTTAATGCTTATGCTTGAATCATGTCATGGGGATTGTTGGACTTGTTCTTATGGCCCCCATTTGCGCTGATAACGCCACATGGCATTCTTCCTTGTTTGCACAGGCACATTAAAATGAGAAAATACTATACAAACAAATAAGATCTCATCTAATAGACATTTGAACACGCAAATCTTGTAGTGCAATGGGACTTTACACCCTGAACATTGACATAATGACTTGACACAGACCTCAGAAGAATGGGCATTCTCCATTCACCCATGAACCAGGGAAGCTATCCATGAAACATCCACTGTTGTCTATAACATCACCTGGAAGCAATTCTCTACCAGGGAAGATCCTACCGCTGTTCTGATATCGACCTGCTCAAAAGAGATTTCCCTTAACACCAAGAAGACTTAACAACAACGACCTGCTTACAGGACAGGGCTATCTGCATTCCCCTTTAATTGTGAGGTGAAACTAGAGGACTCTCTACATCCTGACTTCAATGTAGGATATGCAGATTCTAGGATCTTTAATACAGAACCATGATACCAACAACAGAGACTATGTGAAAAATAAAAGTGTGTTGACACTACAGACAATGTCTTAGATTGGACAAACTAGCTTGCCTGGTGCCTAGAGTTGGTCTTATGCCAACTTCAGGGGTATAGTCTCCTTATATTTAGGCCAAATTTTTTCCTTTCCATGTCCCTCATATTTTGGTGGGCCTATGCAAACAATAATAGCCACTCTGACATCATTTTTATTATGCTCCTTTGACTCTAATCCTTAAAAAAAACACTTAGACTTTTTTATTTTGGATTTTTGGGCCACACCTGTTTGATGCTCAGGGGTTACTCCTGGCTAAGCGCTCAGAAATTGCCTCTGGATTGGGGGAATAATATGGGATGCCTGGGGATCGAACCATAGTCCTTCTCTGGCTAGCGCTTGCAAGGCAGACACCTTCCCTCTAGCGTCACCTCACTGGCCCCAAACTTTTGAGGTTAACTTAAACTAATATGCATGTGCATGGTAATGTAAAAAAATACTATGCCTTTAATGTTTAAGGAGTTACATAAGTTTTTTTTTTTTTTGGTTTTTTTTTGGGGGGGTCACACCCGGCAGTGCTCAGGGGTTACT
>PVKC010046406.1:0-11241 GCA_004027635.1 Crocidura indochinensis
TCTTTCTTTCTTTCTTTCTTTCCGTTCCTTTCTTTTTCTTTTTTCTCCCTTCCTTCCTTTCTTTCTTCCTTCCTCCCTCTCTTCCTCCCTCCCTTCCTTCCTTCTCTTTCATTTTTGTTTGGGCAATACTTGATGATACTCAGGGGTTACTCCTGGCTCTACACTCAGGGTTACTCCTGGCAGTGCTTGGAAGATCATATAGGATGCCTTTGGATGGAACCTGGGTCACTTATATGCAAGGCAAGCACCCTACCCACTCTACTATTCTAGACCCATTACCTCTATTTTTTGATGTCATCCACACTTATCATCAGTATTTCATATGGACCTTCAATGGGATCTGCTACTGCTTCTAATTAACATGGCACATGACTAATCTTGGTACCTCTCACAGTTTCTCATTTTGTTTTTACATTCTGAAAAGTCTTTCCCTATCCTGCCACATGGTGGTATGTGGTAAGACTGGTCTGTTCTAGGGGTCCTGAGCATTACCAGAGCAGCACTGACGACTACATAACTCTTCCTTTCTTTTGTCTGACACACTATCAGTGTAAATAGGATGTGTTTATCCTATATTCCCTGGGTCTGTTATGCCCATCATGCACCATAATCCAGCCCAGTTCTTGCAATGATACTGTGAAGGTGGCTGCTGTTTATTTTTTTCCTTGTTCTCCTGCCTTCATTATTGGAGCCTCCATTCTAAAGAGTTTTTGATCATGCTATTGATTGCTACAGAATCTGGCTCCTGAAAAAAAATCTGGCACAAGGCAGGCATGGAATATTGATATCAGTTGATGACTGAATGGATCATCTCTCTATAAATCATAGTTAGAACCGTATCCACCTCAGCCCAACCCCACAGTGAGCATTTGGAGCATTAGAGAGCATTTGTGTTTGGGTCCATAGTCAGCCCACATGTTCTTTTCTGCTCCTGCTTGCAGGGAAAGGAGGAATAGTGGAAGTCAGGTTGGATGTGAAGTAGAGAGTGAAGCTTTTCTAAGGCCCCCACTATGGAATTTCATCAAACTCTTGTCTTTCTGTTTGAATTCCTGCCTCTGAGCACCAGCACTATGCCCATTGCTGCTGTTCTGTTGGTTAAACAAAAATTTCTACTCTGTTACTCTTAGAAATTAACTGCCTCCTGCTTCCTTCACTGTGGCATTAAAAAGCAGTAGAGAGTTCCATGATAAAGAAAACCACTAGGAATTTGCTGGATAATATACTTGATATCATGCTAGAAGCTTGAGAAGACAGACCTACAGTTCTGGGCTGTGTTAGTCCAGAGGTAGGTGTCTGGGAGATGAATAACAAAACTTTGGAGTCTAGAGATTCAAAAATGTCAAGCTCTTCCTAAAATAGTACTGGAAATAAAAGAGATTTGACAAGACCAAGCAGAAAGCTGATGAGTTAGAGTGAAAGGTGGGAAAGGATTTAAGAATTATTGTGTATAAACCTCATTGGCTCTGATACTGCCTCTGTTCTTATATGTGGTATTTAGAATAATAGGACTAGGGAATGCAAAGGATTCGGGGGCAGGGAGAATATCAAAATTATGCTTGTTTATAGGGCAAAAACAAGGAAGAAAAGAAATCAAGGGGTGAGGAGCTTGAAACCCCACACAGTCACACATATGCAAGCTTGAGAATCTTATCCTTCTGTCTTGTGCTGTTGTATCCCACACTTAGACTAGGTATTGGTTCCATCTCACATCTCTTCACCCTCTAAAATCAATACCTAAACTTACAGTAATGTATAAGACATTATTACATATATCTATTATATTGTGGCAGGTGGAATACAGCACTCCTATTTCTCAGACAAGTATACAGACTTAAATTTCAGTTAACTGAATGAAATTACTAGTTGACAGTTCCCTGGGCATACTCAAATAGCACTGCATGATAAGAAAAATAACCTGAACAGTAGTGTATTATTAGTTAGCCATCTGGTATAACCAACTCAACAGATCAGTTCTCACATAACTGAGAATCTAAACCTTCAACATTAATACCCACAAAACTTGAAGAACAATGCAGAAACTAAGGAAGGAGTGCAGCCTAAGTCACAAAGAGGGATAGAAACCAAGCTAGACCCAAGCCAGGTTGATGAGGACCAAAACTCAACACTCACTGTGCTGGCAACAGAAGTAATCACTAGATGAGAAATTCAGCCAACTCAAAGAAAAACTTCTAGAGGATTAGAGAATCTATACAAATGCAACTGAAGGAGCAAAAGGACACTTTAAGCCATTGTAGCAGTATCTTTAAGAAATTAAGCAACACTTGTCAGAGAAATACACTAAATGAGAAATTCAGCGAACTCAATTTTCTTTTCCAGAGGATCAGAGATTTCATACAAATAAATTGAAAGAGCCAAAGAACAGATTAAGCCATTGTAGCAGTCCCTCACAGGGGGAGAATTGTATAGCAAACTTAAAAAACTTATAGACAAAGACAAAATACAATGCAGAGTTGATAAAGAAATTGAAAAAGAAAAAGAAACAAAAGAATGAAATCATATGTAAGGTACTTAATGAAAACAAAGACAAGAATAATAATCTTTGAATTATAGGAATATCAAACAAAAGGTGAAGAAAAAGAGAAAAGGGAAAACTGAGTGGTGGGAGAGATAATAACTGAAAACTTTCCCACTCTCTAGAGGGATATAGCTGTACAAATTCAAGAGGCCAACAGTACCAAATAAAATAAACTCAAAAAAAACAACATCAAGACATATAGTAATCAAAATGGTAGTTAAAGAAGATAAACATTTAAAAACAGTAAGGGAGTAAGAAGCATAAATATAAGGTAAAAAGCATAAGAATCACAAATATCTGATATGAAACTATAAAGGCAAGAAAATGAGTGGCAGTCAAGTTACTGCATGAAAGAAACATTCAACCTAGAGTCCACTACCATGCAAAGCTCTCATTTAGATGGGAGAGAGGAATAAAACCATTCACAGACAAACAAGATCTAGTGACATTGTGATAAACAAACCCTAAAGGAATTACTGAAAGGCCACTACATAACATAAAACAAATTGCCATCTGTAGAAGCAACAATTATACACAGTAAAATGTAAACATCTTATATAGCCTTGATATAAATAATATTCCTGAATGTAAAGTAGACTAAACTACCTCATTAAAAGACAGAGTAGTGAGATGGATTAGGAAATAAGAACCAGAGCAGAAATCAATGATATTAAAACTAAGAAAGGGCTGCTTCTTGGGCATTCATTATCCACGAGTGGCCACATCCATTTCTATAGGATATTTAAGAAGTGACACACTTCACACATCCAAGTCCAACTGCTCCCAATTCCTCTAAGGACAGCCCTTATGGCTAGATCTTGGTGGTTGCTTCGTTTTTATTAACCCTGATACCATTCCTAATCTCATGGATGTATATCAAGATTATAAAAGAATACAAATGAGCTATTATCTCTAGATTGGGGAGCATTTTAACAAGGAGACACAAAATATCCAGTTTGATTTTCATCCTGTCATACATCTATAGCATCATCAAAGTAGACTTGAGAATAATTTCATTTGATATTCCTCCTCAGGAGATTCTCAACCAAGGATTATAGGACCATTAGCATACATGGCATGGTCTATTATGGCATGCAGAATGCCACTCTGGCCATAGCCATTATCACCAATGCTGACTCAGTGATCTGTTTCTTGGCATAGAACACCCTGAGGAATGTCCTGGATACAGAGAATCTTTCTCAGATCTTCTCAGACAGGAAGAATTTGTGCTCAACATGCAGAGCACCCTGGATGACACCACTAAAGACTGAGGGATTAAGGTGGAACATGTGGAAATTAAGGACTTGAAGCTATTGATTTAATTGCAGAGAGCAATGACTGCTGAGGCTGAAGCAGCCCAATAAGCCAGTGTCAAGGTCATAGATGCTGAGGTAGAGATGAAAGTGTTTAGGGATCTGAGAGAAGCATCCCTGATCATCATTGAGTCTCCTACCACCCTTCAGCTACATGAAGCTCACCACCATCGCTGCTGAGAACTTCAACTATCATCTACCCTCTGTCCACAGACTTGCTGCAAGGCATCATGGGAATTAAAAATGTACCACATAGGCTATAGGAGCCATGGGTTCTTTCTTCACAAAGATGAGATGGAGATGGAATCAGTCCTCCACCTAGGGAGAGAGTAAAGCGAGATCCTTGACAATATTCTTTCCCTTCTCTCCTCTGATGATGACTCTGTATAGTGCCCCCTAACAATAACTCAAAGATGTTTAACTTTTTTGGGGGGGCACACCCAATGATAGGGTTACTCTTGACTATGCGCTCAGAAATTGCTCTTGGCTTGGAAGACCATATGGAATGCTGGGATCTAATCAAGGTCTGTCCTGGATTGACTGCGTACAAGGCCCTACTGCTGGGCTATTGCTATTGTTATCTTAACTTTTTTAAGAGCTAAGAAAGAGAGAAATTGCTGATTTATATAAGATAATTTCATACTCTTCAAAATATTTAAAAATGACAGGGCCAGAGAGAGATCATGGAGGTAGGGCATTTGCCTTGCATGCAGAAGGACAGTGGTTCGAATCCCGGCATCCCATATGGTCCCCAAGCATGCCAGGAGCAGGCTTAGTGTAGAGCCAGGAGTGAACCCTGAGCACTGCCAAGTGTGACCCCCCAAAAATACTTAAAAATGCCTATTTTCAGAAAATTTCTCAATAGGTTAAATCCCTCTTCCTTTGATTTTCTTCAACCCAAGTCCTCTATCAAGAAACAATAGAATAAATGTTCTTAGGCCTGACCTACCTCTGAGCTACAAAAGGTTTTGCAAAAAGCAGTGACCTTAGACTCTTAGCTTTTCTTTCTCACATGTACCTTACTCCCAGGAAATAATACTTAAGGCCAATTTCCTAACAAATGCTTCCTTTTTCTTTTTTTCTTTATTGTTTCTGAGCAACAGCCAGCTGTGCTTAGGGGTTACTCCTGGCTCTGTGCTCAGAAATCACTTCTGGCAGACTTGGGGGACCATATGGGATTGAACTCAGGTTGGACACGTGCAGCCACCGTGCTGTAGCTGCTTATTTTCTGACCTGTTATTTCAGTTTGGAGTTTTCTGATTTCTGTCTTTGTGTTCTGTTCAGATCGATCTATGCTTTCTTTGAATTCTTCAAACATCTTCCATATTACTATTTTAAGTTCCTTATCCGAGAGGTTAATCAGGTGGTTGGAATTTATTAGGTCATCTGAGCTTTCTTCATTTTCTGTACATGGTGTTTGTCTGTGAGGTTTCCCCTTTGTCACGCTTATAGTGTGGTTTTTCCTACCTGTTGTGGTGGGGTTCATTGGTTAGAAAGAGTGCGTGGCCACGAAGCCAAGCAGCCGCACTCTTCTGCTGCCTCTAGTTGACAGTTTTTTGTTTTGTTTTGTTTTGTTTTTGTTTTTGGGTCTCACCCGGCAGTGCCAGGAGGCTCCATGCTCAGAAATTGCTCCTGGCAGGCACGGGGGACCATATGGGGCACCGGGATTCGAACCAATGACCTTTTGCATGAAAGGCACACGCCTTACCTCCATGCTAGGGGGGTGCACTCCCTAGGCCTCTGAGGAGACCTTTAGGGATTCAGACACACAGGCAGACAGGCACAGGCAGGAGAAGTTTCCCTTAAAGTCCTCAGAGTGAACAAAGGCACAGCAGGGCAGCACCTTGCAGGCCAGAGAGTTCAGCTTATTGGACGGCGTCACCCACAGCCAGAATTTACTCACTGGGCAGCTCCAAAATACAGTTTTTTGCGGGTGCACTCCTAGGCCTCTGAGGAGACCTTCAAGGATTCAGACAGACAGACACAGGCAGGAGAAGTTTTCAGCTGCTTATTTTCTAACTTCAAGCCATGTTTCCCAATAATTCTACTTTGAGAAGAGGCCATTTTCTAGTTTGATCTGTCAGCTCCTGATTAGACCCATGGAAAAGATGTTTATTTTACCCCATAGGAAAAATTTTAAGCCCACCATTATCAAATCTTTCATGCTAGATTGGGGATTTAAAAAAAATCCCTACAACCTCTTTGTAATTAAATCATTTCTCTGTGGTCTTTCAAATCAGCTAAAATAATATTCATCATAGGAGTGCTTTAGAAAAGTGTTCCTTTTGCCTAATTTTATCAGTCAGGTTCAAAGTCTTTTAAATTTTTCTCTCAGTTCTCTGTTCAATTTTTTTGTGTGTGTGTGTTTTTTGGTCACACCCGGCAGTGCTCAGGTGTTACTACTCCTGGCTCCATGCTCAGAAATTGCTCCTGGAAGGCACGGGGGACCATATGGGGCACCAGGATTCGAACTGATGACCTTTTGCATGAAAGGCAAATGCCTTACTTCCATGCTATCTCCCGGGCCCCCTCAGTTCTATTATATAGATCCATTTAAACCATCTCAAAGACCAACCTACTTTATGATTGGCATGTTATTCACTATTGTTTAATGTGAAATATTCTAGTTACAAACACTGTTTCTTAAATACTTTAAGAAATTTAAAATTGGGGCCAGGCAGTGGTGCTAGAGGTAAGGTGCCTGCCTTGCCTGCGCTAGCCTTGGATGGACCGCTCTTCGATCCCCGGGTGTCCCATATGGTCCTCCAAGCCAGGAGTGACTTCTGAGTGCATAACCAGGAGTAACCCCTGAGCGTCACTGGGTGTGGCCCAAAAACCAAAAAAAAAAAAAAAAGAAATTTAAAATCAGTATTTAATAGCAACTTTAATAAAGGAATAGATAATTTAAGACAGTAAAGCATTATAAATAAATGGTTAAAAAATCCTGAGTCCTTATCCTCCAAAACCCCTAATTATAAGGATTCAGGATTTATGAACATTTATTTACATGACTTCATTGCCTTAATGGGTTTTTCTCTTAATTAAATGGAATATTGTGGGTTAAATAGTTCATGGCATATGGTTCAGTTCAGCTGCCTACCTATTCATCTCAGCCGTGACTTGTGGACTGAACTGAAGTACCACCTTCTCCAGCAAAGGGCAGAAAACGACTGGAGACTGTGCATTTGATTCAGTGTGCACACACCAAATCAAATAACCTGTATGACCAGAGTATAAGCTGAATTTGGGCTTTCTGGCACAAAAAACTCGGCTTATACTCAAGTATATATGGGAGGTTGTTTTTGCTTCTTGTTTTTAAGTATTCAAACGTAACACTGGCGATTAGGACTTATGCATTTTCAGTTTTACAAGACATTGTCATTATCCTGTTATCATAATGTCTAAAATATTTCTATTTCTTTGCACACTCACGCATTAAATTTTTATGCTTCCATGTTCTCGTTAATACTTTATCTCATAATTCTGCTAATTTGCCAGTCTTTTGAGTTAAGAAGCTTTTAATATGGTACTTTTTCTCTTCTCTTAATCACATTTTCATAGCCTTTACACATTTTTTCTGTTGGATTATTAGTCCATAACTTACTAATGATTACTTTTTTTATTTAAAGGGTATTTTTATTTATTTCTATTTTTTATAATTTTTTAAACACTGTGAGTAAAAACATAATTGTAGTTGTGTTTCAGCCCAAACAAGAACACCCCCCCTTCAACCCATGCAACCTTCCCATCACCAATGCCCCCATCTTTTTGCTCCCCCATACCTGCCTGTACTCATGACAGGCTTTCTACATCCCTCACTCACTGACATTGTTATGCTAGTTCTCAGCAGTCACTACTGCACTCACCACTCTTTGTGGTGAGCTTCATGAGCTTCATATCTTATGAAGATATGAGCTTCATATCTTAGCTGGTCCTTTTGGCCCTCATCTCTGGAAATTATTTCAATGTCTTTAATTTTTCTTAAAACCATAGATGAGTGAGACTATTTTCTGTGTGTGTCTCTCTCCCTCTGACTAATTTCACTCAGCTTAATAGATTCTATGTACATCCTATATATGTACATATATAGGAAAATTTCATGACTACATATCTCCTGATGGCTACATAATATTCCATCGTGTATATGTACCACAGTTTCTTTAGCGATTCATCTGTTGAAGGGCATCTTGGTTATTTTCAGAGTCTGGTTATTGATGATTACCTTTTTATAAAGAAAGATTGAGCTTGACTGCAATTGAGTTAGACTATAATTCAGGGTTTTAAAATCAGTTTTGAATAGATTTAAAATTTTTTATCTTTAAATACAATATAAAACCAAATGTCCTTAGGTATAGTTATTCTCATTCTCATTTCTGCTACCTGCAATATGAAATCAAAATGGCCTGACTCCACTGTCCTTTTCAATGACTCTTCTCTCTGTATTATTATTTTTTACAGAGTGAGGATATGTGTATGCTTGGTCTTGTGAGGTCCTTTAGGATAAGATGTGAGCTGTGTCCCTGCAGGAGAGGCATGTTTAAGGGTTCAGTGAAACTTTTCTTCTTCCAGTTGAACAGGATTCAGTTAACCATTGAGTATCATTGAATTTTTATGAAAAATCTATTTGAAATTTTAGGATTATAAAAAAGTATTAAAAGTATATGGGAATCTTTCTGGAAATTATGCTTAGTTGCATTTCCAGTCTAAGCCAGTGGTCCGCAACCTTTTTTTTCAACTGAGCCAAATCTCGCCAAAACCACGATTGAAATTTATTTTGAGAGCCACATTTTTTTTGTTTGTTTTTGTTTGTTTTGGCAGCAATCAAGGCTTACTCCTGGCTCTATGCTCAGAAATCACTCCTGGCAGGCTCAGAGGACCATATGGGATGCTGGGATTCGAACCACTGACCTTCTGCATGAGAGGCAAATGCCTTACCTCCATGCTATCTCTCTGGCCCTAAGAGCCACATTTTTAAAACCGAAAATACATAGGATGGTACACTGTTTTTAGTTTCAGTGAGGTTTTTTTTTGGGGGGGGGGTCACACCCGGCAGTGCTCAGGGGTTACTCCTGGCTCCATGCTCAGAAATTGCTCCTGGCAGGCACGGGGGACCATATGGGGCACCGGGATTTGAACCGATGACCTTCTGCATGAAAGGCAAACGCCTTACCTCCATGCTATCTCCCGGGCCCCGAGTTTCAGTAAGTTTTTATTGATAATATTCTGCATGTAAGTATCCACATAGGTCAGGAGAATACAAATAACACAACTAATAAAACAAAAACTTTAAAATGATATTATTTATCGATAGTGTTAAATTCCATAAAATTTGCCTTACAATGTAGAGAAAATTACTCCTGACAATGACTGACAGAGTCATAAACAATAATGTGAACATTGGCCTTGCATTTCCTTGGATAGTTTGAGTAAGTCAGGTTTTTATATTGTTCTTGTTTTTTTTTTGTTGTTGTTGTTTTTTTTTTTTTTGTTTTTGTTTTTGGGTCACACCCGGCAGTGCTCAGGGGTTATTCCTGGCTCCATGCTCAGAAATTGCTCCTGGCAGGCACAGGGGACCATATGGGGCACCGGGATTTGAACTGATGACCTTTTTGCATGAAAGACAAACGCCTTACCTCCACGCTCTCTCCCGGGCCCCTATATTGTTGTTTTTAATTTTAGGCACTATTCCAGGTTCTCATCGATGAGACGATTTCTCAATTTACTCTTGATAAGATTCATGCTTGAAAATGATTGTTTGCATAAATATGTACACCCGAACAAGGAAAGAACAGCAAACTCTAGCTTTTTTAGTTGATTATCTAAGTTAGGAATACTATTCCAGGTGTTAAAAATCATATCTAGCTTCTCCAGGTCTTTCAAAGCTGACCACTTGTGCTGTGAACTAAGTTCACATTTGTGTTTCTCCAATCTTTCTAAATTAGCACAAAGACTTTCAAATTTCGAGCTCCATAGTTCTTTATTTTTTAAATCCAGAAATTGCATTTCAAAGTTGCCAATGTCGATATTAAAGGGAGAAAAATTTAATTCCGTTACAGTGGCATCCAGAGGTTTTTAACAAAGGCCAATGTCTCTTCGTTGTTTCTGAAATTCTGAAACCTCTTGAGAAAAGCTTCCCTCATATTTAAAAGTGCTGTTTTTAAAATAGGTAATGTTAATATCAGAATCATTTTCTTGGCGATGTTTCAACAGTCTTGGAAGGTGAATAAAAGTTTCTCTGTCAAAATCTTGAGCAAAAACAGATAATTTGTTTTCAAACGAAATAACTTCTTCTAACATTGTGTTTCCTTTCCCCTATAGTTTATGATTAAGCTGATTTAGATGTGAAGTAATATCTACTTCGAAATACAGTTTTTGAATCCACTAATTGTTTGCTAATTCTGGATAGTGCACACCCTTTTCGAGGAAAAATGCTTTGATTTATGATAATAAGGATGCAAAATGTTTCAAAATGTTTACCTTGATAACCAAAATGTGCTGAAAATTTGAAACCCTACAGTATAGAGATTAAACAAGTAAAAGAGAAAACCTTTTAGCAATCTTTAAAAGCAAGGACAGTGTTCTAGAGAAAAGTAGTGATTTCACTGAAAGGAAAATAATCCATTGACACTTTAGTGTGTGCTTCAAGAAACCAAACTAAAATACACACAAAAACAAAAATAGCATATTTTAAAGGCATATGATACATCATAAAGGAATTATGATAGAGTGGCTGAAACATTTTAAAAATAATTTCTTATTTAAGCATATCAGTTACAAAATTATCCATACTTGAGTTTCAGTCATAGAATGTACACCACCCTTCACCAGTGCACTTTCCCCACAACCAATGTCCCTTGTTTCCTTCCCTTTCACCCTCCTCTGCCTATGTCGGGGCAGGCATTTTGCTTTTTTCTCTCTCTCTTTTCCTTCATGACACTGAAGGTTGCAAAATTTCCTTTATGACACCGTGGTTTGAAATATTGTTAATTAAAGGGTACCATGCATGTCACTTAACCATTTTCAGTATCCAGTTCTTGTCCAGAGTGATATATTCCAACTATCAATGTCATAATGTACCTTTTTCTATTCTAATTGAATGCACCACTTTTTTTTTATTTTATTTTTTGGGCCACATCCGGTGACGCTCAGGGGTTACTCCTGGCTATTCGCTCAGAAGTCACTCCTGGCAGGCACGGGGGACCATATGGGGAACCGGGGGATCGAACCGGGTCTGTCCTAGGTTAGCGAAGGCACCTTATCTCCAGTGTCACCGCCCGGCCCCAAATGCACCACTTTTTATGGCAAGCTTCCTATCATGGGCTAGTCCTCCTGTCCCTCATCTCTATTTTCTATAGATATTATTACCATATTGCCATTTATTATTCTTTTTTT
>PVKC010046407.1:0-11241 GCA_004027635.1 Crocidura indochinensis
ACATTATTCTTAATGGTGAAAAATGAAAGCATTTCCACTAAGGTCAGTAACTAGACAATGCTGCCACTTTCTCCACTCTTTTACAACATAGTTTTGGAATTCTAGCAATAGCTAGAAAGGGAAAAATATCAGACAAGAGAAGGGAATATAGGGAATCCAGATAGGGAAAGAGGAAGTCAAACTATCTCTTTTTGCAGATGATATGATGATATACATAGAAAACCCTAAAGAGTCCACAGGAAAACTGCTAGAAATAATAAGTCATTACAGCAAAGTGGCTGGCTACGAAATCAATACAGAAAATACAATAACATTCCTCTATACAAATAACGAAGTACAGGAGAAAGACATTATGGTGTCGATCCCATTTAAAATAGTATCAAAAATGTCAAGCAATAAGGAATCAACCTGATTCCTTTACTTAGAAACTTCAAAACACTTCAGAAAGAAATTGAAGAGGACCTAAGGAATTGGAAGACCATCCCTGCTCATGGGTAGGAAGAATCAACATCATTAAAATTGCTATCTTGCCTAAACTTCGGCATAGATTCAATGCAATCCATATCCAAATTGAGATATCAATTTTACACCCCCAATTCAGAAGTGCAACATTCCCGCCATTAATGTCCAAAATCTCCCTCCCTCCTACCCCACCCCCACCTGTACTCTAGACTGGCTTTCCACATCCCTCATTTATTCACATTGTTATGATAGTTCTCAGTGTAGTTATTTCTCTAATTATACTCATCACTCTTTTTGGTGACCTTCATGTCTTCAGTTGGATCTCCCAGCCCTCCTTCTTTCTCTCTGAGGATTATTACAAAAATGTCATTTATTTTTCTTAAAACACATAGATGAAGAAACTATTCTGTGTCTATCTCTTCCCTCTGACTTATTACACTCAACACAATAGATTCCATGTACACACATGATTTCATCTCTCCTGACGTCTGCATAATATAACATTTTGTATATGTACCACAGTTTCTTTAGCTATTCATATGTTGAAGGGCATCTTAGTTGTTTCTAGAGTATGACTATTTTAAATAGTGTGGCAATGAATATAGGTACGAGGAAGGGATTTTTGTATTGTATTTTTGTGTTTTTAGGTTATATCCCTAGGAGTATTATAACTTGATCATATAGGACCTCAATTTCCAGATTTGGAGGAATCTCCATAATGACTGGTCTAATTCAGCATTCACACAAGCACTGAAAGAGAGTTCCTTTCTCTCCACATCCCCACCAGCACTGCATGTTCTCATTCTTTGTGATGTGTGCCAATATGTGTGGCATGAGCTGGTAACTCATAGCTTTTTTGATTTGCATCTCCCTGATGATTAGTGATGTGGAGATATTTTCATGTGCCTTTTGGCCATTTATATTTCTTCTTTACAAAGTGTCTCTTCATCTCCCCATTTTTATGGGATTATATGCTTTTTTCTTATAAAGTTCTGTCAGTACCTTGTATATTTTGTATATTAGCCCCTTATCTTATGGATATTGGGTGAATAGCCACTCAGTAGGTGGCTATCCTGGGCACAGTTTCCTTTGAGGTTCAGAATCTTCTGAGCTTAATATATTCCCATCTGTTTATCTCTGCTTTCACTTGTTTGGAGGGAGTAGTTTCCTCCTTGAAGATGCATTTAGTACTAATGTCATGGAGTGTTTTACCTACATGTTGTTCTATATACCTTAGGGTTTCAGGTCTTTATCAAGGTCTTTAATCTATTTGAATTTTACATTTATACATGATGTTAGCTGAGGCTCTAAGTTTGCTTTTATGCAATTGACGAACCAGTTGTGCCAACACCACTGTTCAAGAGGTTTTCCCTGCTCCATTTAGGATTTCTTGCTACTTTATCAAAAATTTGGTGATTGCATATCAGGGGAATACTCTCTAAGTACTCAAGTCTATTGCAATGATCTGAAGGTCTGGCATTATTTCAACACCATGTTGCTTTAAAACTATTGCTTTGTAATAAAGTTTAAAGTTGGGGAAAATAACGCATCCAATATTTCTTTTCCTGAGGAGTGTTTTAGCTATTCGAGAGTGTTTATTGTTCCGAATGAATTTCAAAAATATTTAATCCACTTCTTTGAAGAATGTCATGGTATCGTTAGAGGAATCACATTAAATTTGTACAATGCTTTTGGGAGTATTGCCGTTTTAATGATGTTAATCCTGCCAAACCATGAGCAAGGTATGTTTTTCCATTTCCTAGTGTCCTCTCTTAATTCTTAAAACAGTGTTTTACAGTTTTCTTTGTATAGGTCCTTCACGTCTTTAGTCAGGTTGACTCCAATATAATTGAGTTTGTGTGGCACTAATGTGAATGGGGCTATTTCTTAATGTCCATTTCTTCCCTGTAATTATTGGTGTATAAAAAGGATATTGATTTTGTGTGTTAATTTTATAGCCTGCTGTATTGCTGTATGACTCTATTGTTTCTAGAAGTTTTTTGGTAGAGTCTTTAGGGTTTTCTAAATAGAGTGTCATGTCATCTGCAACAGCGAGAGTTTGACTTCTTCCATTCCGATCTGGTTTCCCTTGATATCTGTTGCCTAATTGCTTTAGTGAGTACATTCAGTAGTATGTTGAATAGGACTGGTAAGAGAGGACAACCCTATCATGTACAAGAATTTAGAGGAAAGGCTTTAGTTTTTCTCCATTATGACGATATTTGTTATTGACTTGTGGTGGATAGCCTTAACTTTATTGAGAAAGGATCCTTTTATTCCTATCTTACTGAGAGTTTTTTTTTTTATCAAAAATGGGTGTTGAATCTTATCAAATGCTTCTCTGTGTCTATTGATAAGACCATGTGATTTCTATTTTCTTGTTGTTGATGTTGTGTATTATGTTGAGAGATTTAAGAATGATAATCCATCCTTGCATTCATGCGATAAAAGCTACTTGATCATAGGGAATGATCTTCTTGAGGAGGCATTGGGCCCTATTTGACAAGATTTTGTTGTGGATCATTGCATCTGTGTTCATCAGGGATATTGGTCTTTAATTTTCTTTTTTGGCAGCATCTCTCTCTGGTTTTGGTATCTAGGTGATGTGAACTGCATAAAAGCTCTTTCAAAGTTTACCTTTTTTTTTTCAATTTCATAAGAGAGTCTGGCCAGAATTGGTAGTAGTTCTTCTTAAAAGGTTTGAAAGAATTTGTTATTGAATTCATTGGGCATGGGATTTGTTTTTGGGCAGATATTTGATTTCCTTTGTAATTCCCTCAATGGTGAAGGGGGTGTTTTGTTGTGATACATCTTCCTTATTCAACCTTGAATTTATCCATCCAAGAATTTATTCATTTCTTTCATATTCTCATATTTGGTGGCATAGAGTTCCTCAAAGTATTCTCAGATTACCTTTGAATCTCTGCAATATCTCTCCCTTTATATTTATAATACGGGTTATCAAGTTTCTCTCTCCCTTTGTGAATTTTGCCAATTATCTATCGATCTCATTTATTTTTTCAAAGAACCAACTTCTGCTTTTGTTGATCTTTCAGATGGTTTTTTGAATTTCCACTTCATTGATTTATGCTCTCAGTTTTGTTATTTCCTTCTGTCTCCCTATTTTTGGTTTCTTTAGTTGAGCATTTTCTAATTCTATAAGCTGCATCATTAAGCTATTCAGATATGCCCCTTTGTCCTTCCTGATGTGTGCTTGCAAAGCTGTAAATTTTTCTCTCAGTGTTCCTTTTGCTGTGTCCCATAGATTCTGATAGTTTGTATCTTTATTATCATTTGTTTCTAGGAAAGTTTTGATTTCCTTTTTTATTTCATTTCAGACCCACTGCTTGTTCAGTAGCAGGCTGTTTAATGTCCAGTTGTTAACGTTCTTCTGTCCCTTTGTAGTTCATATATAATTTCAGGGCCTTGTTGTCAGCGAATGTAGCCTGCAAAATTTCTATCCTCTTGATTTTATGAAGGTATGTTTTATTTGCCAGCATGCGGTCTATCCTGGAGAATGACCCATGTACTTTGGAGAAGAATATGTCTATCACATCTTGTCCTCTTTCTTCCATTTTACTTTTTAGGGCTAGTATATTTTTGTAGGGTTTCAGTCTAGTTGGCCTATCAAGTGTTGACAGGGCTGTGTTGAGTTTTCCCACAATTATTATGTTATTTTGATGTCTTCTCTCAAATTTGTCAATAATTGTATTAGATAATATTCTGGTCTCTTTGGGAGCATATATATGTTTAGTAGTGTGATTTTTTTCCTGTTGTACATTTCCTTTGATTAGAACATTGTTTCTTTGTCTCGTACAACTTTTCTGACTCTAATGTTTGTGTTGTCTGATATTAATATGGACATACCAGCATTTTTAAAGGTGTTGTTTGCTTGGATGATTTTTCTCCAGCCTTTGATTTTGAGTCTATATTTGTTCTGACTATTCAGATGTGTTTCTTATAGGCAGCAAAAGGTTGGATTCATCTTTTTCTCCATTTTGACACTCTGTCTCTTTTAACTAGTGCTTTATTCCATTGACATTGAGGGAGATGATTGTCATGGGATTTAATGTCATTTATTGTATAAGTTTGACGTGTTTATTGGTCTGTCTTGTCTTATATTAGACATTTCATATTTTTTGAGGCTGGATTTGCATGTGTAAATTTTCTGAGTTGCTTATCCTTTACACTCTGTATCCTTTTTTCAAACCTGAACGTGAGTTGGGCTGGATGAAGTCTCCATTTCATTCAGTCTTGTCACAATATCCCATGACTGTCTTCTGGCCTTGAGAGTTTCTTGCGACATGTCTGCTCCAAATCTTATGGATGCACCATTGAATGTAATTTTTCTTTTTGATCTTGCTGCTTTCAATATTCTATATCTATCTGTAGGATTCGTCATTGTGACTAGGTTGTAACTAGGGGTCTTTCTCTTCAGGTCTCTTTTAGTTTTTACTCTTCGAATGTGCAGGATTTGATTGCATGCAGCTTGGAGTTTCTCTTTGATGATGTCTTTAACTGTTGATTCTCTTGTGGGTCCCTTCCTGGGCCTCTGGGCCAATGATTCTTATGTTGTTTCTGTTGAGTTTATCAAAAACTTCTATTTTCATCTCTTCATATACTTTGTTTTGTCCATTGTATGCATTAAGGTTCTTTTCCAATCTCTTGTGCTGTATGGAGTTGTTCTGCATTTGATCTTCTAGTTCACTGATTCTGTCCTCAGCTACTGTTACCCATCTGCAGAGACTTTTCTCTGAGTTTTTCACTTGAGTTACCATGTTTTTCAGATCTGTTATTTCAGTTTGGAGTTTTCTGATTTTTGACTTTGTGTTCTGTTCAGTTAGAGCTATATTTTCTTTGATTTCCATGAGGATCCTCCATATTTCTATTCTAAACTCTTATCTGAGAGGTTAATGAGATGGTTGGTATTTTTGGGGTCACTAGACCTATCATCTTCATTCTCTGTTCATGGTGTTTGCCTGCGAGGTTTCCCCATTGCAACATTTGGAGTGTGATTTTTTTCCTGTGTTTTATGGTGTGGTTCATTCATTAAGAAGAGCACATAGTCGTGATGCAAAGCATCTAGCAGAGCTATTTTGCTGGACTCTTCTCAGCCCATGCAGGAGAGATTCAGGACACAGGACAGTATAGAAACACGCACAGGCAACAGACACAGTCTCTCCCAATTGGTAATCACACAGCAGGAGCAGATTCCTCTGGCCTTAGTTCAATTACAGAGGGTCTTCCTTTCTGCAATTTACTGCTGATAGCCAGTTTTCATTCACAGACTCAGTTCTCCTTGTGTTTTTTTTTTTTGCCTGGGAAACTCTAGGAGAGCAATTTTGTTGGGCCCTTCTTGATGCATTCAGGAGAGGTTCAGGACACAGAACAGTAGAGAAACATGCATTGGCAACACGACAGCCTCCTTCAATTGGTAATCACACAGCAGGGGCAGATTCTTCCTGCCTGACTTTCAGACATCAATTTTTAAGGAATTAGAACAATCAATCATAAAATTAATCTGGAAGCAAAAAAGACCTAGGATAGTCAAATTCATAATGAAAAACAAGAAACTGGTGGCAATTCTCTACCTAACCTGAAGCTTTATTATAAAACTCTAGTCATCAAAACAGCATGATACTGGAACAAAGACAGATTATCAGACTGGTGAGTTAGAACAGAATATCAAGAGATATACTTCCAAATATATGGTCAACTAATATTTAACAAAGGATCCAAAAACATGAAATGGAACAAAGACAATATCTTCAAAAATGATATTGGAACAAATGAAAAATCACCTGTAAGAAACTAAAGATTGATCCATAACTCATACACTAAACAAAAATCAACTCACTATGGAATAAAGAACGTGAAGTCAGACCCGAGTCTATAAAGTTCATTGAGGAAAAATAGGAAGAACACTTCAATACTTATACTTCTGTGACCAGGTAGATATCATGGTGGTAAGGTGTTTTCTTTGCATGCAGAAGGTCAGTGATTCAAATCCCAGCATCCTATATGATTCCCTGAATCTGCTAGGAGTGATTTCTGAGCATAGAGCCAGGAGTATCCCCTGAGAGCTGCCAGGTGTGACCTAAAAATAAAAAAAAATTACTTACACCTCAAAACAGTCATAGATGATCAATTGCCAATGGCAAGTGTAGTAGCATCAAACCTAAATTAATGGGATTACAACAAATTACAAAGTTTCTGCATGACAAAATAAACCATCGCTAAAACTAGAAGATAGCTAACAGAATGGGAAAAAATTCTCACACTCAATACATCAGAGAAAGTATCTAGTATATACAAGTATCTAGTATATACAAAGCACTCAGCAAGATGAGCTCCACAAAACCTAATAAAGCCATAGAAAATGGGACAAAGAAATGAATAGACATTTTTTTCGAGGAAGAATGACAGATGGCCCAGAGACACATGAAAACATGTTCACCATTACTAAATTTGGATTTAGGGAAATTCAAATCAAGACAACAATGACAACATTACACCAGTGAGGATATAACACATCAAAAATAACAGGTCTGTGGCCAGAGAGATAGCATGGATGTAAAGCATTTGACTTGCATGCAGAGGATTGTGGTTTGGATTTAGGCATCCCATATGGTCTCCCTGGTCTGCCAGGATCGATTTCTGAGCATAGAGCCAGGAATAACCCCTGAGCACCACTGGGTGTGATTCCAAATCCAAAAATAAATAAAAATAAATAAATAAATAAATAAATAAATAAATAAATGATGTGTCCGATTTTTGTTGGCTGGGAAGTGGTAAGAAGGGAACTCTCATCCACTGCTGGTGTGAATGCTGCCTGATCCAACCCATATGGAAAACTGTGCAGAGGTTGCTTAGTGAACTCAGAATTGAGCTTCCATATGACCCAGCAATCACTCTCCTGGGTATCTATACCCAAAACAGAAGGATATTTATCCCAAAGTATGTATACACTCCACTATTTATCGTGACAATTAGCTCAATAGCTAAGATTTAGAACCAACCTCGAAGCCCAGCAACAGATGAGTGGATCATGAAGACGTGGTATTTATACAAGATAGAATACTACATAGCAGTTAGAAATGATACAATCATGGATTTTGCAGCAACACAGATGCAACTACAAAATATTATGTTAAACGAATGATAGCACTTCTATGAGGTATTTAGAATATATACAACATTTACATACAGTACTCCATGAACAGATATTCAAGGATTGAAATTGCAGAATCTCCAAACACAATAGATGCCAGCATATAACGAGACATATTCAAGTGAAGGAGATGGGGGACAACACAAAAACGTGAATATCCATTATAAAAAAGAGACTAGAAACAATGGAAACAGTGGTTTAGAGTGAACAGGAAAGTAATCAACCTCTAACTACAAAGGTCTATAATAATATCCCAATGTATTTATTCACAGAACTAGGTTCCAAATATTATTGGAACCCTAGGACACCCACTGTTGTGAATACTATCAATATGTTTTAAAGCCTTAATTTTACCAGGTATAAAATAACCCTTCAGTTTCTTTGCCCTTGGAAGCAAAGAATGGACACCCTAATTTTAAACCTCGGTATTCAATCATACAGAATACCATATACGGTGCTCATTATGACAATGACTCAATAAAGGACTCTAATGTAGCCACTTTCTTTTGTTTATATCTTCTATTAGGACACAAAGCATATAATCATTCAGACCACTGAAACAGTCAATGGTGCACCACATACCTATGTTACGGGTCCCAATCATCAAACATGTTTTTGCAAATTACCACTTCCTTTTTATTATTTCTCTCTTTCTCTTTTTTCTCTACTTCTTCTTTCCCTCTCTCTTTTACTCTTCTTCATCAACTCAATCTATGTATAATAATGCCCTCACTGTCAGTTGTTCCTTAGGAAAAACAACTCTATACTTAAATTGCAGCGAATAATACTATTAAGGGTAATCACAACTTATAGTTCTCACTACCACACTGCTTAGTACCCTAGATGCAAAAACTGTATTTATTCTAAAAAGCTCCAGCCAGTATGTAACCCTGAAACCCTTCTTTAGCAAAGCCCACCCTCACTAGGGAGGAAGAGCCTTGAAAGTGGAAAATACTCCAACAGTCCAATCTTTTTTAACTTATTTTTACAAGATTTACTTATTCTTTTCTCTTATCCTGTTTTCCCTTTCTTTTCTAATATGTATATCATCCAATTACTTATCTTTTCTTATCTCAATCATTTCTTAAGAGCCAAGACCCATCCTATGAAGGTCAGGCCTCCAACAACAATCTAAGACTAGATCTCTAATATTTGTATGTGGGCATGTGTTTGTAGACAGTGGACACCTCTTTGATTGCCAGACCTAAAATGTAAACAATCCATGACCAAGGTGTATACAGCCCCTTTTCTAAATTATTCCAACTTCCACCCTTAAGAAATCTTTCTATCGTTTCACCCCCTAATCCCGATTCATTATCCTTCCTTATTTGATTTTCTTTACCCTCAGTTTGCTACAACCAACACTCCCATTGACTCAGGCTTTGTGGCCCTTCTTCTCACCCTCCCAAATTTGGACTGTTGCATGATATCATTACATCTCCAGAAAAAGCCCCAGCCAAGGACACTACATGATCCCTTATGGGTGCAAGTCACTTCTCAAACTCAAGAAGACCATGATGTGTGATGAGAATGTACCATGGATTTCACCCCCACAAGAATATCTCAAAAGATTTAATGGGTAAGCCTATATTTCCTTTATATGTTTAATAACTCTATAACAGATCGAAGCTCATGCCCTGACTAGGGCTTTTTTTTTTATTGGCCATGGTTCTGTCAGCCTGTCCTCTGTTAGTCGCGGTCTTGGCAATTGGATAGATCACAGGGTGACAAGTCTTCTGATTTTGTCTTATCATTAGCTGGTGAGGTAGGATAATTTGCTCTTAGGTCCAATTGTTCCCTAGTACCAGAGGTCCATCTGAGACTGTTGCAATGGAAGGGGGCTTCTGGAAACATAACGCATGACGCTATCCCAGGCCCCTCCCTAGGATAAGCGAAAAGACCAGGACCGCCAAATACAGAAGACGGATTAAAACGACACTGAGGGAACTGAACTTTGAGAACCATGAAGAAAGACATAATCATAAGTTCAACTCCTTGAATTGTGCAGATACCAAGACCTCTAGAGACAGAGGGCTATTTTATCACCCAAGACGGAACAGAAGTCTCTATACACCAAAAAAGCACCAAGGGGAGAGCAAATGAACCTGAAAAGAGTCTATAGTTAATCCCATGACAATAGACTTCAAGGGTGGAGAAACCCTGTACCTCTTAGGTAAAGGAAATTCCTTTTTCAATGACCCCAATATTTACTGTGCATCTGCAGGAGTGGAAAAAAAAGCACAAAACATTCTTTTCTATAATTCCTTTCATAAATCCATTTTTATTTATTTCTTTTAGTATATATTGATAGATTACTTTATTTCTCTTTAAGTTCACCTGTTTTGGTTCTGCTTGGTATGAAAACATACAAGAAAGAGTCTTGCCTGAGATGAAAGTTTAGGTCAATTCCAGGGCACAACGATTCTGTAATCTGACATTCTTACCCCAAATGCATCAGCAATATAATATGGCACCATTCTTTTATGCAAAGACATATTCAAAAGGGGGAATTTAAGTATAGAAACAAGCTCTTATCTACTAGAGATAAGAACTCATACATTTTATAATACAAGGGCACCTCCTACCTGAACATGTGTCATATGGACCCAACTTAGATTCCATGTGACCTGGCAGTGACAGTTCAATCCAGAGACCTCAACTTAGATATAGTACTAACACTGTTCCCCACAATAGCACCAGGAGCCAAACTCCCACCTGAGAAATTTCTAATACTTCTCTAACACCAACTTATGCCAGTTTTGATATGACATCCTGAAAAAGAGGAAACGGCAATAACTTGATCTAAGAGCAGAACATTCTAACGGTAAGATGAAATCAGAAGACACTTCACCCTTTGACCTATTTCAGGACCAAAATTACAAACTACTGAAGACTGACATTGACAGCCAAGATTGTCAGAACTTATCCTGGGACCAATAAAAAGGATCCTAGTCTAGGCTTTGACCTAGGATCTGTACAAAAGCCAAGATCTCCAAACCCAGATGTCTGACTGTAACAAATACAATGGAATAGAACTTCTGGAATCACAAATTAAAAACTCTGCTCCAGGCTTTCTGTGCAAAAATCGAGACCACTACTTATAAAAGTTTGATTACAACAACAGTGATGGAACAAAACTTCTAGAACTATAATGAAAGGCTATTCCCATATTCCTAGCCTTTGTCCTATGACCTGTGTAAATACCAAGATATCGAGTTAGAGAGACCTAATTATATCATTCACAACTATGTTGAAAAGTGAAAGATGATGGGGGCCGGGTGGTGGCGCTGGAGTTAAGGTGCCTGCCCTAGCCTAGGATGGACCACGGTTCGATCCCCCGGTTCCCATATGGTCCCCCAAGCCAGGAGTGACTTCTGAGCACATAGCCAGGAGTAACCCCTGAGAGTCACTGGTGTGGCCCAAAAACAAAAAAAGAAAAAGAAAAATGAAAGATGCCTGACACCATAAAACACCTTGGGGAGAGAAAAAGAGGGTATATTGAGCCTATAGTGATTCTAATGACAGTATGCTTCAAGGGCCCAGAAACCTGAAATCTCTTAGGCCAAGGGAATTCCCTTTCTAACTTCCCCAATTCTTACTCTGTCTTT
>PVKC010046408.1:0-11233 GCA_004027635.1 Crocidura indochinensis
TGATGCTTGAAATATCTTTTTTTTTGGTTTTGGGTCACACCCGGCAGTGCTCAGGGGTTACTCCTGGCTCCATGCTCAGAAATTGCTCCTGGCAGGCACGGGGGACCATATGGGGCACCGGGATCCAAACCGATGACCTTTTGCATGAAAGGCAAACGCCTTACCTCCATGCTATCTCCCGGGCCCTGCTTGAAATATCTTATAAATATAAAACTAAAGAGCAGGATAGATAGCACAGCAGTAGGGCGACTGAGTTGCATGTGACCGACATTTGATTCTTGGCATCCCATGTGGTCCCGAGCCTGTCTGGTGCATAGAGCATCTGAGCATAGAGCCAGGAGTAAGTCCTGAGCACTTCGAGTCAGGTGTGACCAAAACAAAAACAAACAAACAAAAAAAAACAAAACAAAACAAAAAAAAAAACAGAGCAAACAGTTACTTCACTAAATTCTGGCAGCATCAAAAGAAGAGTTTTGGTGAAATAACACCAAGCAGCAAGTACAAGGATTCGACAGAGTGAACTTTCACTGGGATCACTGATGTATTCGTGGAAAATATCGCAGAAGTCAAATGTGCTTTGTCCAATGGAATGTGTACTTGAGAAACTTATTTAGAATCTACATGCTTAAAATAGAAGATAGACCTAAGGTTTGTGTGTATCCTGAGTCAAATTTGCAAGTACATCTGTGATTCAGAAAAATTTAACTCTTGGTATTTTTAAAAAAATTTTTTATTTAAAAACTGTGTATTGGGCCCGGGAGATAGCATGGAGTTAAGGCGTTTGCCTTTCATGCAAAAGGTCATTGGTTCGAATCCCGGTGCCCCATATGGTCCCCCGTGCCTGCCAGGAGAAATTTCTGAGCATGGAGCCAGGAGTAACCCCTGAGCACTGCCGGGTGAGACCCAAACCCCCCCCCCCCAAAAAAAAATAAAAAAAACTGTGTATTATAGGCGTATATATGGTTTGTTGTTTGCTTTTAGGCCACACCTGGTGACACTCGGGTTACTCCTGGCTATGCACTCAGAAATCGCTCCTGGCTTGGGGTCATATGGGATGCCAGGGATCGAACCGAGGTCTGTACTGGATCAGCCATGTACAAGGCAAAAATCCTACACTGTGCTATTGCTCCGGCCCTAGGCATATATTTTGATATCAATTCCACCACCAGTGGGATTAAGTCTTGGATCTTAGTTGCTTATGAATCATATCTATCATGCTTTATAATACTTATGCTATAATCAATTTACATTTCAGCATGTAAGACTATGTATAATGCTTTAAAAATAATGTAAAATAGGGCCGGAGAGATAGCGCAGCTGTAAGGTGTTTTCCTTACATAAATAGTCGATCCAGGTCCCGGCATCGATATGGTCCCTATGACTGCCAGGAGTGATTTCTGAGCACAGAGTCAGGAGTAAACCCTGAGCACTCCCGGGTGTGACCCAAAAACCAAAACCAAAACAAAACAAAACAAAAGTGAAATATACTATATCAAAGTCAATTAATGACTAATTTTACGAAGTTTGACAGACCTCCATACTGCTGATAATTCTAATACCAAAGGACAAATTTCTCTCTCCTTTTTGGGCCACACCCAGTGATGCTAAGGGGTTACTCCTGGCTATGCACTCAGAAATCACTCCTAGCTGGGGGGACCATATGGGTCGTCGGGGGATCAAGCCACGGTTCGTCCTAGGTAAGCGCATGCAAGGCAAATGCCCTATAGCTTGCACTACTGCTTTGCCCCCCCAAAGACAATTTTTTTTGTAACTTTGAAAGTGTTGTTTTATTTTACCACTGTCACATATATCTCCCGAAGAATAATCATTACAAGAATAAAATAATATTTTTCAGCTTGATTTCATGGCATTTTAAACTTTGAAATTTTAGGGGCCAAAGATAGTATACCAAACAGATAAGGCACTTGTAGTATTTGTGGCTGACCCAGCACAGCCAAGAATAATTCCTGAGCACAGAGGCAATAGTAAGTCCTCAGCATTGACACATGTGACCTTAACACTCTCTAACCCAAACAAACAAAAAAATTAAGTTCTTTAAATTTTCAGAAATATCTAAATGCATGAGAATGCAAATGCAGAGCCCTATTCAAAAATATTAACATTAACCCTAGACACAACTACTCAAAATGGCAACAGCCCAGCTGGAGTGATAGCACCGTTGTAGGGTGTTTGCCTTGGAAGCAAGCAGATCCAGGACCAACTTGGGTTCAATCCCCAGCATCCCATGTGGATCAGAGCCTGCCAGAAGCAATTTCTGAGAGCAAAGGCAAGAGTAACCCGAGTACCACCAGGTGTGGTCCCCAAATCCAAAATAGACAAAGAAACAAAATGGCATCAGCCAAATACTTTTTAGATCCCTCAATTCTTAAACATCAGGTAATGCCAACAAGATCAACCTATAAACCTTGTCCATGGTCTTTATAACAATTGCCCTCAAGTACTAAATCACCTCTATTCTTCCAAAACAACACTTTCACTACTATCTTCTAAAACGAGATATTCTATTACTGAGCCAAGAAAAGTATTGGTGGGGCCCGGGAGATAGCATGGAGGTAAGGCGTTTGCCTTTCATGCAAAAGGTCATCGGTTCGAATCCCGGTGCCCCATATGGTCCCCCGTGCCTGCCAGGAGCAATTTCTGAGCATGGAGCCAGGAGTAACCCCTGAGCACTGCTTTAAAAAAAAAAAAAAAAAAAAAAGAAAAAGAAAAGTATTGGTATTAGGTCTTTCTATAGAATCTAACTCTTGGTTTATTTTGATAATTTTTGTTTTGTTTTGTGGGCCACAACCTATCAATACTCAAGGGGTTCTCTTAGCTTTGCACTAAGGAATCACTTGGGAAATGGACCATATGGGATGCAGGAGCTAGACTCAAGGCAAACGCCTTGCAAATTCCTTACCCACTGTACTATCACTCTGGACTTCCTTTTGATAATTTTAAGAGCTACTGCTAGAAGGGAATGAAAGTATTAAAAGGTAAACCATGATTACCAACCATTTCTCAAAGTGATACTTCTCTTGTTACTAAACCTTCCATACATCTATCTCTTTAATAAACATGTATCATCAGTCTAAGAAATGGAAAAAAGGAAATCTAAATGTGAGATTAACTGGATTAAAATGCACTTTAAAGAAAGGACTGACTTGCTATATTTTTTAAATATAAAATTTATTATTTTTTGGGTCCAGAGAGAATGTATAGGGGATAAGGCAAACAGGGTTTAATCCTTGCCATTCCATATGGTCCCCTGATTCCTCCATGAGTAATACTTGAGTGTAGAGATATGTGTAGGTCAAAAATGAATTTTTTTTTATAAATTGAAACACTTCTCTCTTCCTTCTTTCCCCTCTTCTTTCTCTCTCCTCTCTCCCTTCTTCTCTCTCCCTGCTCTCCCCTCTTCTCTCTCCGCCTCTCTCCTCTCCCTCTTCTTTTCTCTCTCCCATCTCTTCCCTCTTCTCTCCCTCTCCCCTTCTCTCTCTTCTATCTCCTCTCTTTTTCCTCTCCCCTCTTCCTTCTCTCTCTCTCTCCAAAAAAAATTTAAAAATTGAAACACTGTGATATTCTGTTGGTAGTTGAGTTCCATTTATAGAAAGTCCCAACACCCATTCCTTCATTAGTTTGTATTTCCCACCAGCAATGTCCCCAGTTTCCCTCCAACCCACCTCGATGGCAGATACTTCTCTTTCTTCCTCTCACCTCCTTTTTCTCTTTAAGAGAAATACTGTTATTGAAAGTGCATATCACTTTACCTGCTTTCAGCACATAGTTCTAGTCCGGAGTGATTAATTTTCAACTATCATACTGTTCCCCTCCTTTGTGGTAAGCTTCCTACCATGGACTAGTCAGAGTCAAGGAAGTCTAACTTTAAACTCAAAGACATTTTGAAATATACTGTTAAAAGATTCATTTTAGGGCCAGGCGGTGGCGCTGCAGGTAAGGTGCCTGCCTTACCGCACTAGCCTTGGACGGACCACGGTTCGATCCCCCCCGGTTCCCATATGATCCCCCGTGCCTGCCAGGAGCGACTTCTGAGCGCATAGCCAGGAGTAACCCCTGAGCGTCACTGGGTGTGGCCCAAAAACAAATAACCAAAAAAAAAAAAAAAAAAAAAAAAGATTCATTTTAAAAAGATTCTAAAGGAGTTTTCTAAAAATTTTACATCATATTTTAAGAAATAAAAATGCATTAAGTTACCTAGAACTGCCATCACTATGCCATGCTCTTTCTTCCTCTTCTGATGTTCCGCCACTGACAGCAACAACTTCACCTTCCTGAGATAGTAAATAAAAATTTTATAGTATGATTTCAGCAACACCAGGTAATGTAAATCAGATTATAATATGTAATTTAACCCTAATTTAGTCATAAAGCAAAGGTCTAATGTCTTTATATTAAGAATAACTAAATAAACCTAACATTTAATATATAACAATTGCAACTATTATTATTAAATTTTTATTCAGGGGTCGGAGTAGTGGCACAAGCAGTAGGGCATTTGCCTTGAACGTGTTAACCTAGGACAGACTGCAGTTCGAGCCCCTAGTTTCCCATATGGTCCTCCAAGCCAGGAGAAATTTCTGAGCGCATAGCCAGGAGTAACCCCCTGAGTGTCACTGGGTGTACCCGCCCACCAAAAGAAAAAAAAAGGGCAAAAAAAAAGTTCCATTTAGGAAATTAACATATTTTGCTAGTTATTTAAGCATAGCTGACATTTGAAATCAGTGGGAAAACTCTAAAAATTTTTTTCCAACTGTTATTCTGAGAAAGTTAAAATTAGGAGATAAGCATGTTATTACTATTATCATTAAAATAACTTCATTATATACACAAATATTACAACTCTAGTTATTATTTTGCCCAAATGACAGAGGACTAAAATTATCTAAGCCCTTTCTCTTTAATAAGTATTGACGTCACTGTAGGATATCACCCTGACAAGTCATTTATTTTTTGTTTTTTTGTTTGAGACCGTATCTGGTGGAGCTCAGAGAACCATAGAGGGTGCTGGGGACCAATCCAAGGTTAACTGTGTGCAAGGCAGGCACTCTTCCAAAAGTACTATCACTCTGGCCCCAAACCTGTTTTTGGTTATAAAGTAGTATGCAAATATGCCCTGCTTAATTAAACTAATAAATTTCATTTCATCCCAAAATCCCATATGACCCCCTGAATCTGCCAAAAACCAAAAATAAATAAATAAATAAAAATAAAAAATAAAATAAATTCTCATTTTGAAATTTTAATCTTTGGCTCAATATAACAAAATATATTAAATCTCACTTGGTAAATTTATTTAAAGGGAAAGAAGAAATACATGTCTGTGTCTTGACCACAATAAAGATTAATAGATGAGGAAGAGACTAAACCATAAAATATTTGCACTAAAAAAGGATTCTTTCATTACTTAAATATAGGTAAGTATAGCCCAAGCATTAAAAAAAACCTGTACACACACACACACACACACACACACACACACACACACACACACACACACACAAATTTACAAACACAGACACAATAAAGCCTAAAATGCAATTCTTTCATTGTAATCTTGTAGGAAGTTACTCAACTGCACTGAAAGGATGTTAATATGTGAAAGCAGGTTATAATTTTTCAATGTGAATGACTTCAAAAACTTTCATAAAGGTCAGAGCAATAGTACAGTAGCCAGGACGTTTGCCTTGCACTTAGCCAACAGGGGTTCAATCTCTTGTATTCTATATGGTTTCTTGAACCTGCCAGGTTTCTCTGAATGTAAGCCAAGACTATGTGTCAAAAACTGAGAAAAAAAATTCTGCTTTCATATATAATAGATGTACCTGGAAATATATGTTCCTAGTAAATTAAATCACATTTAAAATATTTTATAAAAATATTAAAAATCATTATATAGATTTGTCAAACATGAAGAAGCATTCATAATGTGAAAAATTAGTAGTCGGTATATATCTTGTGCTTTATTTTTGTAAAACTAAATGATTATGTGTCAAGGGTATTTTTCCAGACTAGACAGAGTATTCTGAATTTGACCAAAATTCACTGGTGAATATCTTTTAAACTGCTTAATTAAATCACCAAATAATATTTTGATTGAGTGGGAACAATGATTCTTATAGCGATTAAACTAAAACAATATTTTAAGTTACAAAAAGATAGGGCCAGAGAGGTAGTACAGTGGGGAAGGTACTTGCCTTACACGTGGATATTGGTAGGTAGACTTGGGTTGTACCCCTAGCACCCTATGTGGTCCCAATTGCCACCAAAAGTGATCTGAGTAGAGCCAGGAATAAGCCCTAAGTACTCAAAGGGACAAGCCCCCAAACAAACAAACATTATCAATTATTATCATATACATGTAAAATCACCTTACTTTTTCCTTTCACCTTTTTTGAGTTAATTAGTAGAAGTACCCTTAATTACATCAACCCTTACATTTATGTTAAACTCAGGCTAAATAAAAATGGCAGGGAAAAGAGCAGAGAGCAAGAAACTTGCCTGGCTCAGTAAGAACTAAGAAGCTCTTGACAATCTCTGGCTGAAATGCACCTTTCCCCAAGACTCTTGTCTGATTTTTTATGCGAAATTGCAAGTTGAGACCCCATAATAATGAGAAAGACTATAAATCAGTATAGATTATAAACTAGCCACCATTTGACAAATGCATACCAATTTGTTTTTACAGCTACAGAATAAAGCTTTACAGTGCCATTACTTTAACTTTTTCTTTTTGGGGAAGCTTGGGGAGAGGAAGGTTTCTCCTTACTCTACACTCCACAATCACTCCTAGGTTCACAGGGGACCACATGGGATGCTGGGGAACAAGCATGGGTCAGCTACATAGATGGCAAATATCTTACAAACTATACTATCTCTCCCGCCCTTTAGTTTTGCTTTTTTGTTGTTATTTTTGAACCCCACCCGCTGATGCTCAAGGGTTATTCCTGGTTATGCGCTCAAAAATAGCTCCTGTGTTGGGGGACCCAATGGGACACCGAGGAATTGAACTGTGGTCTGTCCTAGGGTAGCTTGGGCAAGGCCACCTTACCACTTGCGCCACTGCTCCGGCCCCTAATTTAGCTTTTAAGAACTTCACAGTAAAGGAAATTCAAGTTTAAAGCATGCAGACAACTTCAAAGTTAGATATTGTTTAATCAAAACATTTAAATTTATATCTATATCTTAAAAGAATGTTTAATTTATATGCATGTTTTATGGAATTCAGATTATGAATATGTGTATATGTGCCATAGCTGGAATATACATAGCCTATCGTAAATATCACTTAAGCTGTCACTCATTGTAAGATATAGATATATGGCATTTAAATATTAATGAATATGATAACTTTTAAAGTAAAACTTTTAAAAATTATGAATATATTGATTCTTACATCTGAAGAACTAGTGTCACTTTCTATCTCTTCTGAAGGTCTAAGAGTTTCTTCCAATGCAGATCTTGTACGATAATTGTGTTGATTTGACTGTTGCTTTTTGGATTCTCCAATATCCAGGAAATTCTCATGAGCATGATTCTAAAAAGAAATTAATTCATTAGGAGTTTGCTTAAAAAGCAAGCCCTGTAGTAAGAAGACTATGTACTTTAACTATTAAAAACCCATTTACATTTAAGATAGAAATGGGATAGTATTAGCTCACTATTTTTATCATATTGACCAATATATTTTATAGGTTTATATGTTAATTCACATGCTATTTTATAGGTTCATGTTAATTCACATGCTGACCAATGAATTACAAAAACCTTTCTTCTGATTAGTTATATAGGCTCACGGTTTCACAGAAACAGACTAAGTTAAGCATTGAAGTCTCTTGTATCCATACCTAATAGGAGAGATTTGCTGTGAGATGTATGTACAGAGGCAAACTGACAATCAAAATGGCGATCATGAACTTATTCTGCTACCGAATACTTGGGACAGCAAGTAGTTACCTTCTGTAGATGAATGCTAGAAAAATCTTTTGCAGATGAGAATGCAATCAGCATTCATTAAAAATTCTGACAAAATACATGGTGAGGTGTGAACTAAAGAAAATCAATAATTTCAGTGTACAGTGAGTCAACATAATTTTTCAGAGGAAGTTATCCAGTTTTTATTAGCCATAATTAAACTTTACGATTAAGAAAATAATTCACATCTTAAAGATATCTTGAAATTATGAAAAATAGGGGGGCATTAAAATTACAGATGTCTTTATACTTATTAATGTAATGTACCATAAACAATAAGTATAAAAAATAAGCACATTGGGGCCAGAGGGATAGCATGGAGGTTAAGGCATTTGCCTTGCATACAGGATAGTGGTTCGAATCCCAGTATCCCATATGGTCCCCCTAGCCTGCCAGGAATGATTTCTGAACGCAGAGCCAGGAGGAACCCCTGAGCACTGCCGGGTGTGACCCCCGCCAAAAAAAAAATACATAAATAAAAATAAAAATAAGTATACATTCCTGCTCTGTGTTTGGGCACAAACAAAGGCTGCTGCTTTGCTTCCTGCTTGGTATCCTGCTTTGCTCTTTGCCTAGTTTCCTGTTTTTCTGCATGAGGAAGCCAAGAGAGGCCCCAGCAGACATAATCTCATCAGGGCTCTGCACAAGGTAGGCTGACTGCTCACAAAGGGTGGAGCCTGATTCCTGCCTTGTGTTTGGGCACAAAAAAGACATAAAAGGCTGCTGCTTTGCTCCCTGCCTGGTTTCCTACTTTTCTGCTTGAGGCAGCCAAGAAAGGCCCAGGCAGACATAATTGTGTCAGGTCCAAGCATAAGCCCAGAAAGACCCCAGGAGGCATAATTTCTTCAGGGCTCTGCATAAGGTTGGCTGACTCCTCCCACAAAGGGCAATGCTAGAGGAACACTGCCAAGGACGTGGCCACCACATTCTCTATCCCACGAACCCCACCACAACACGTATTAAAATCCATGCTACAAGTGTGTCATTGGGGAAACAATGAAGGACAATATCATGCATAAAGGATGTGGAGATTGCAGCTCAAGTGACTGGAAGAGTGTTAACCACCTAGTTAGCCTCTCGGATAAGGAGTTTATAGTAGAAATATGGAAGATGTTCATAGACCTCAAGGAGAGTGTAGATTGAGCTGAACAGACCACAAAGATAGAAATCAAAAACCTCTGAACTAAAATAACAGAACTGGTATTAAAAAAAAAAAACTCGGTAGATGAGATGAAAACCTCAATAGAAAGCCTCTCCAACAGAGTAACAGCAGCTGAGGACAGAATCAGTGAGCTGGAAGATGAGATGGAAAACAACTCCATACAGCAGACAAGATTGAAATAGAGCCTTAAAGTAATTGATCAGACAATGGAAAAATAACTTTAAAATGTGAACAGATGAAAATAGAAGTCATTGATAAACTCAACAACAACAACAACAACAAAAAAATATGAGTCACTGAAGTCCCAGAGACCCAGGAAGAATCAAAAGCCAAGGACAACATTACAGAGAAACTTCCAGAGCTAAAGACTGCATGTACCCAAATCCTGCATGCCTGAAGAGTACCAGCTAAAAGAGACCAAAAGAAAAGCACCTCAAGACACATGTTAGTCACAATGACAAATCCCACAGATGGGGATATAATACTGAAAGTAGCAATATTAAAAAGGGAAATTATTTTCAAAGGAGCATCCTTAAGATTTGCAGCAGACCTGCCACAAGAAACCTTCAAAGCCAGAGGCAATGGTGGGATATAGTGACAAAACTCAAGGAAATGAATGTTTCGCCTAGAATACCGCATCTAGCAGACTCACTTTCAGGTTTGAAGGAAGTGTATATAGCTTCACAGACAAACAACAGCTCAGAAACTTTACAGATTCAAAACAAGCCTTAAAAGAAAAAGCGAAATGTTTACATTAAGACAAGACAGACCAACACACACACCAAACTTGCTATCCTAACTCTAAAATATATTCTCATTAAGCAGCAGAGAAACAGTTCAGGGATATAGGAGCTTGCCTTGCTTGTGGATGATACCATTTTGTCTCTGGTATGATTTATGCTTCCTTAGCCACTCCAGAGTGTGATCCCTAAGTAAAGAATCAGAAATAATTCCAAACAAATTTTGTCCCAGATAGCACTTCTTTTTAAACAAGGCAGTATCACATGAAAGAGTACTACAGCGTTTTATTCATTCATCTGTTGACAGATTGACTCTTTAGGATGAAAAGCATCTTTGAAAGAGATTTATTGATGTCAAAGTTCATAATGTTACCAAGAAAAGCTTCAATGCTAGTTTCATTATGCATTTCAGGTTATTTACTTCAGTTGAAACAGCAAGCAAAAAAAGAACACTGTATAAGGTATGAAAAAGTAGGACGAGGTTGGGGTGATAGCATGATGGATATCCTTGTACGAAGACAACCTGGGTTCAATCCCTGGCTTCCCAAATGGTCCCTTGAGCCTGCCAGGAGTGATTTCTGAGTGCAGAGCCAAGAGTAACTTCTGAGCACCACCGGGTGTGGCCCTTCCTTCCCTCCTCCACCCCTCCCAAAGTAGGACCAAATCATTACTTGGTCCACAGAGGCAGTTTCGGCAGAAAGCCTGGAGGGCCAGACACAGAGCTTGTAAACTGGCTAAACTGATGGCAGGATGAAATCCAGAGCTTCAAGTAGCATGGTTCCATGGGATTAACATATTTTGGGAGAATAAAGCAGGCTGCTCTTAGGAGGCCCAGAGGGCCCCCAGTGATTTTCATGGTCAACTGAGTTAAGAACTAATGTAAGAACCCATAGATGTAACGATACTCTAATCCTGTGGTGTTAGGTATTAACAAAAGTCATCCCTGCAGCACTCTGGGACCTCTAGGGTCATATCTTGTGGTGATTAGAACTGCCCAGGGATCAAACAATGGTCAAGGAAAGCACCTTATTCCCTGTACACTATGTCCCTGTCCCCAGGACTAAGAGTTTTACAAGGCAAAACAAATCCTACAGGTGCTCAGGAGTTACTTCTGACTCTGTGCTCAGAAATTGCTCCTGGCAGGCTTGGGGACCATATGGGATGCCTGAGGATTAAACCAGGCCCTGTCCCGGGTTGTCTGTGTGCAAGGCAAACACCCTAATGTTGTGCTATCACTCTGGACCCTTTTTTTAGTTTTGTTTTTGTTTATATTTTTTTCCTCCAAAAAATGAATGTTGGTACGTTTTATTTCCATAATCTTGAAGGCATACTTTAAGAC
>PVKC010046409.1:0-11265 GCA_004027635.1 Crocidura indochinensis
CAAGATAATATCAGAGGAAAAATATACTCTAATAGCTGCTATGCAGAATGTTCTTTGTGTTTCTAGAATAAATCAAACTTTGTACAACTCTAAAACTTCATATATAATCATTAAATAAGTTGAAGGCAGTTTTACCTAATTAATGGTGTTGTCTGCCTCCACGTGACATTAAACCACAGAACTTGCCTATTCTAAAAAACACAACAAGCATCCTATTTGTTTATTACCCACTGAAAGGACAGTGGATAAGGCGCTTACATTGCATAAAGCTGACCAAGGTTCAATCCCAAGCCTGTCAGGAGTGATTCCTGAATGCAGAGCTAGGAGTAAGCCCTGAGCACTGCTGAGAGTGACCCAAAAACAAAAATAAAATAAAATGAAATGAAACTATTGTCTAGAAAGTCTTTTTAGAACCAGCAAGTATAAAATAAAACTCTAATCCCACCTTATTCTTTAGGATCTGTTTGAGAGTGCCATTAAGTTCATATTGTAAAATAAATCCCCACAATTTGTGAGATCACCTCAGGCACCATATTTCTAACCCCCACACAGATGAGTCTGAAGAAGCAAGGTAGCAATGAAGAATTAATAAACCAAGCCAGTCAGGAGGGATGATTATGGTGTCTGGCTTTTTGCTTCGTGGTATCTCTGCCCTAAAAGCCAGAACTGCCTCTTTCTTTACTAAACTAATACCCATTCAACCAGTCAATGGAGGTGGAATAAGATCCAGGTCTGATTTTACATATCAAAGGAGAGACTTACAGGAAAGGGAAAGGTGGGAGAATGCCTTTATTTGGGTTAATAGCTGGGTGTCATCTACATGTATGTTTAAAACAAAATTAAAAAAATTAAAAAAGTTACAAGAGTTATGTTTTACTGTTCTCAACCAGAGATGGAAACCTCAAGTCAGAACTTATAAAAGTGGTTGTTATTATGCAATAGGCACAGTTAAAGTTGGCTATAAAGAGTCAAAGGTTAGATTGTAAGCACAACATTCTCAAAACAGTCCCCTTTTCCAAATCCTTGTCTTATACATATAACAATTGTTTTCATAGACTTCTCTAAACATAAATATTAGAATCTTTCTGCAGACACATTTAATTTGAAAATTCTTAAACATTCTAATACCAAGCACTGTAATACAAGTCTAGAACATCTAAGTTTCTTTTTTAATAAATTTTCCTAAACAAAATCACAAGAAAATTTCTGCAGATATATATATATATAGTTTGTAAATAAGTTTGCTAAAATATTCTTATAATGAGGACTGTAATAAGAGTATATAGTATTATCCAAGTTCTTTTTCCATAGACTTCTGTGGACAAAGATATTAGAACATTTTTACAGGCATAGTTTTGAGAATATGTTTTTTTTTGTTTTTTTGTTTGTTTGGTTTTTTTTTTTTGGTTTTGGGGTCACACCCGGCAGTGCTCAGGGGTTACTCCTGGCTCCATGCTCAGAAATTGCTCCAGGCAGGCACGGGGGACCATATGGGGCACCGGGATTCGAACCCGTGACCTTTTGCATGAAGGCAAACGCCTTACCTCCATGCTATCTCCCGGGCCCCATTTTTGAGAATATGTTACTAAATAGTATATAAAACAAACATCGCAGCAATTGGGAAACATTCCCAATTGGATAGCTGAGAACCATTAAATTCCAGCAACATTATGCATTTCTCCAGACCTGTGCAAACTAATATTAAACCATTAAAGTTGGATATAAATTTTTCTGTTTGCAGTGGGGCAGAATAAAACAGTAGCTATTAAAGTCTATACAAGTAGAATACACAGTTTGACCAGCAATATAATGACTGGTGCAAATATAGTCAAGAGATTAACTTAAAAGAAAGGTGCGGGAGGATCTGAAAGCAGATTCTCCTCAGCTGAGCTTCAGCTGGGTTTGGATCCTCCATCTTCTCCTTCTGCTGAAGTCATTTGGAGAGAAAGAGATTTGTCTAAACAGGAATCTGAGTTGGAAGACCCACTCCTCTCCCTGCTATTGATCCCCTCAAATGGAGCTTTCTCTTTGGCTTCTACCCCATCAATGATCTCGATAAACTGCTGGAGGTTGGTTGGCCAAGATCCTCACACCAAGCACCTTTGGTTAAGAAAGATAGTGGGCCTCAGTCTCTGGGACGTTGCTCCATGTCTTCAGTTCTCTCCCCTTAACTGCGTGCTTCTGTTCTGCTACCCTGCTTCTTCAGGCCCATATGCTTGGGGTTAGAAATGCAATGCCTGGGGAGATCTCACAAACCATTTATTTTACATATCCCAATGCTCCTCCCTCCTGAAAATTATACTCTAATTAGGGAAACAATATAGATGAATCCTGAAGGGAAAAATACCACACTCGAGTAGCAGAACATAGTAACGTCACGGTTACATAGCTTCTCCAAGTGAAGAATAATTCTACAGCTATTCACAATTCTTAATGATCTGGACTGCCCACTGGTACCTGGATAATGTATGATAATGAAGCCATAAATGGTGGAAATTTCCAGGACAACGATAATTGAAAATGACCACTCTGAACAAGAACTGGGTGCTGAAAGTAGATCAAGTGATAGGCATGACACCCCGTAAGCAACAATATCACAAAACGGTGTCTTAAAAGGAAAAAAAAAGAGAAATGTCTGCCCAGAGACAGGCAATGAGAGAGAAGGAGAAAAATGTGAACACCGCCATGAGTGATCCCTGAACACAGAACCAACAGTATGTCCTGAGCACAGCTAGGTGTGCTCCCCATCCCCACCAAGGAAGGAAAAAATAAGATCCAGTATCTTATTTGTTTGTTTGTTTGGGGGCAACGCCCAGGGGTTACTCCTGGCTCTATGCTCAGAAATCGCTCCTCGCAGGCTCAGGGGACTATATGGGGTGCTGAGATTCGAACCACCATCCTTCTGCATGCAAGGCAAATGCTTTACCCAAGATCCACTATGTAAACTCCTTTGAGAACCTCTCTGAGTGCAAAGTCTTTCTTCCACAAATACTCTCTAGTATCCAGGAATGAAAAGTGACTCTTGCCCATTAGAGCACCCAAAACAGTGATTAAGATGGACATCTTCTAAAACAAATCAGAAACTTTTTTTAAAGGGGAAAAAGCTGAACTTCCACAGTATAAATATTACTAGATAGCCTCGGGCTCAGATGCCATTCACTAACTCCTCAAGCTATGCTCTCCCGATTTGTGACATTTATCACAGCCCCTGGAGAGAGCTTCCATCCTACTCTACTCCAGAGCCAAATATTAACCTCTCTGTGTTAATGAGACCAAGTTAGGGAAGAGTAAGACAGAGATATTTGAATGATTTTGCTCGTTAACTTTTCAGACCATCTCTCTTCCTCATCTCCTGTCTACCAAGCTCCAGAGAGAACACTTGGTGCTTTCCAAAACAAGAATTCTGTGCCCAGTCAATGCTAGTGCCATGACCTGGTTTATTATCTCCTCTTCCCACTCCCCACAGTGTTGGATGCTGCTTAGCTCCAATATCCCAAGGAACATCAGAGAGCAGGGACAGGAGATACATAAAGGAGGCAGGCAAGGTGGGCAGCAGTGGAATTACTGGCCTCATCCCACTGACTTCTAATATCCTTTTACACTCCTGTCCCTGAATATGTATAACTGCTGAAAACAATGCTCAGGTCACAGCAAAGGCAGATCTGTAATTTTTTAACTTGCTTCAATTTGTATTTAGGCACCATACCTACAATAATATTTTAGTCGTAAAATATTCCACTTCCACCAACAGAGTATCTGTGTTTCCCACCCACTAACTCTAGGTCCCTTTAGCAAACTTAGTTCTCTAGATAAACTCTCAGTCAGTGGCCACTGGCTAATTTTTAGTTCCTTACTCTGAATTTTTATACTCTAAACCTAAGAAAGATCATCTGTGTTTGTCCCTTTCTCTTTGACTCATTCTGCTCATCAGGACATTTTAGTTCCTCCCACATGGTAGTGAACAGCAGGATTCTCATTGCTTGTACTTTGGTTGTATTTCATTGTGCATTTATAATTTCTTTATCTAGTCATCTGTTGTTGGATGCTCAGGTTGTTTCCCACATCTTGGCTACTGTGAACAGTACTGCAATAAACAGAGGAGTATAATTATCTTTTATAATTAACATTTGGAAGCTCTTGGGGTAGATTCCTAGAAGTAGAATTGCTTGAATTCTATGGAATTTCAATTCTAATTTTTTGAGAAATCACCATTCTGTTTTTCCACAGAGACTGAATCAGAAAACATTCCCAAGTGAATGAAGGTTCTTTTCCTGCCACATCCCTTGACAGCATTGGTTTCTATTCTTTATGTGTGTTAATCCCTGGTATTAGACAGAATCTTATTGTCTTAATTTGCACTTTTCTGATAAAGAAAATGGCCTTATCTAAAAGAAGAAATAGAGCAGTTTCATATACATATTGACTGTCTATTTCTTCTTTTAGATAAGGCCAATTTTTTTTACAAAATAGCCTAACCCAAGTCCATTTCTAGTAAAGATATTGTTCATTTAAATCAGTACGTACCCGCTGCCTTTATCTCATCTGCTCAGACCTTCTTTTACAGTATAGTCCTATACCTGATCACTAGAATTGTCCATTAAGCAAAAATTAATAATATAAGTATATTGCTAATGCAATGTTTGACACATTTGTATAGCTTAAAAAATGATTTTTCATTAATTTTACATTCACCTGTTGGTAGAGACCTTTGGTTGGTTCTCATATTGCCTTCTAATTAGATGTCTCTTGATTGGTTCCATTGGTTTACATGTTAAAAAGATGTTTCCCCATTGCCTCCTCATATGGTTTTTTCCCCTCCCCTGGTGGATGGGTTTTGTTTATCCCAATAAAGGCTGCTTTGGAGGTGTGGAGAAGCTGCTATCTTGACTCATGTTTCCATAAGGTGGAGTGACTGACTTGTGGGTAAGCAGCTTGCAGTGTGAGTTTCTGGCCTGCTATTCCTTCCCAACTGTGTGAAGATTATTTCCTGCATCAGAATTGCTACTGGACCTGCATCTTTTGTCCTACTCAGAATTGGAGCATGGGGATTCTTCTCCCTCTCTGAGAATTCTGGAACACACAACCCACCATTTCACATTCACCTGTAGTGGGCATTAAGCATTTTAGCTAGTGATACTATTAAGGTTTCAGCATCATCTCTTTGAAATGTCATATTAAACTAACTAAAACAATGACTTCAACTATTTTAAGAACAAGTGTCTCTTGGAAAAGAAATTTTACCCGAAGCACAACAGATGAAATAGGAAAGTTCAGAGCTGTGGTTGATTAAGGCAATGGAGATAACTAGAGCCTTCCTCCCTCCTTATGTTGACACCAGAACTGCAGAGGCAATTTGAACCCAAGGAAGCCAATAATCTGTCCCATCCTTCTGACCACCATCATCTCCATCATCCCAAGTTTCCAGTAGCCCTGACAAGTGAAAAGACTACAAAACTTCAGGACACTTGTGTGTCCTGAATTATTTGAATTATTCAAATGTGCACTGTGGTAGGATGGTAGGTGCTCCCTTTCAGATATTCTAGATCATGATCCTAACCTCCAAACCACATCCATGAGATATGGACAAAATGCCTTTCCACTACACAAGGCTCCATGGAGCGACTAAACACCACCAATGGACACACAAAGATGAGGAGGGGCTATAATTCAGATCTGTTCATTTTTTGATTAAGGTTACCATAGTGTAGCTATATGCCTATGTTCAAATTTATCAAATTTTATCAATGTTTGAAAACATTGTCGGTTACTGAATATCATTTGTATTTTAACAAATCTGCTTAGAAACAAACTTCAAATACTTAAATATAACAAATAAAGGGGCCAGACCAATAGAATTGCTGGTGGCATGCTTACCTGGCACATGACCGACCTGTGCTCAATCCCTGGCATTCTGTATAGTTCTCTGAACCCACCAGGAGTGATCCCTGAGCACAGAGTCAGGAGTTAGCCCTGAGCACTGCTGGGTGAGACCCAAAATAAACAAAATTTTAATATGTGAAGATTATTATTCTTGTTATGTATTTTTTGGAAAGCAGCTATGCTAACCACTATTACCACCAACATGCCAACTCTTTTTGGTATTTTGGTCATAATTTGAGCTTTCCTGCTGAGTGTGATCATTGTCATTTTATCACTAAAGCCAAATGTTCTTATTTTGTTCTGTTTGGAGGCCACTCCCAGCAAGTGCTCATAAGTAATACCTGGCTCTGTACTCAGGGATCACACCTGGCAAGTTCATGGGACCATATGGGATGCCAGAGATTGAATCTTAGTCAGCTGCCATTCAAAGAAAGCAACTTACCTGCTGTACTATCTCTCCAGATCCAGAGACAAATGCACTTTTTAATCAAACACACACACACACACACACACACACACACACACACACACACACACACACCTCAAATTGGCATGGCTTGACATGGCATATATATGTCATGAATATTGCAAAAGAGTCTGAATGCCATCCAAGACAACCCTACATCAAATGTACCCTTCTTCTCTCTTTCAGCCCTTCACAAAACCTTACTGATCTCTCCCTGTCTCTCAGATCTTTCCTCATTCCTTTACCCCTCTGTCATCACATAGATCCATCCAAGCTTTGATGGATCACAGCCAACCCTCAACAGAGGTTACATCTTCTACTCTTGCTCATCACCGATCCATTATCCACATTTCAGCAAGAATGATCTATTTAAATGCAAATAAAGTTCTGTTCCTTTATTACTGAATACCCTAAGATAGGTCTCCATTGCCCTTGGAAGAAGACTTCAAATCCCTACCATGGTATATGGGACCCAGAGTTCAATTCCTGTGCCTCTGTCTAACCAATTAGTACCACTCTTGTTTTCTCTGTTACAGCCAATTTGGATTCCATTAATTGGACAGTGTTTCTTACTACTTGTTACTTGTTACTTCTTATTACTTGTTTAAAGCTATCCAAGCAATGCTTTTTTCTTCAGAGATGGAAAAAATCGCATTCAAGGATAAGAAGGAGAGCCTTTTAGCAAATCTGATGGGAAAGGTGCATAAAAGACCAGTAAGCTCATTGAGCCTAAACAGTAATACAAGGCTTAACTAACACAAACACAGCCCAGTAAATTTTTAGACAATGACTTCCATAACACCATTACAAGATATAACAATATTACAAATGGACTCTTATTGCTCTAAGATTTGATAATTCCATTTGCCTTTATCAAATAAATTTGTTTGTGCCTGCAAGGTTTATGACTGGGGTGGTGGATGGAAAGCCAAGGACATTGTTGAAGAAAAATTCACACTGATGGTGGGATTAATGTTGAGACAGTTAATCCTTGAAACAATTGTATTATGTATAAACAACTTAGTAAATCATGATGCTATAATTTAAAAAAAATTAATTAAAATTTTAAAGAAAGCAGGGCCGGAGATAAAATAGAGCAGGTAGGGCGTTTGCCTTACATACAGCCACTTTGAGTCTGGCCCCCAGAACCATACACGGTCTTCCAAGTCCCAGTAGGAGTAATCCTTGACCACAGAGCTGGAATAAACCCTGACCATTTCCAGATGTCGTTACTCCCCAAAAGAATATCTAAGAAAAGAGACAGTGGCCTACGGAAACCAATATATTCACTGAAACCAGGAATGCCTGATGCCCTGATTGAACATACGTTCAATTCATACTATCTCATAAGATCCCAGAATACCTCCAGAAGTGATCCCTGAGTAAGTCCTGAGCATTACTAGATATAGTCCAACAAAAACAAAAATAAATACTGTAATATAATTATCTCACACTTAAGAAAGAATTCTTTCTGAAATCCCTATACTTGATGACTAATTTAAGCTTAATGCAGAAAATCAGAACTACAGATTACTGCCTGTGTAAATTAGAAAGCTCAGAAGCAATACTTAATTCCTGGTTAGAGCAGCTCCAGTTCAGAAAGCTGTTTCACCTCAGACTTCTATCACAAGCCTGCATAGGCAGCTGGCATTAAATACTACCCTTTGGTAAAATGCACTTGCATAAACATTCTGGAAAGCAACTTTACCAAATATATCATGAGCCTTCAACATATCTATATGTTTTTGTTGTTGGGGAGTTTGTTTGTTTGTTTGTTTGGGCCATACCTGCTCAGGGATTACTCCTGGCTCTGCACTCAGAAATCACACCTGGCAGGCTCAGGAACTACATGAAATACTGGGGATTGAACCCGGGTCTATCCCAGGTTGTTGTATGAAAGGCAAATGTCATACTGCTGTGCTATCACTCTGGCCCCGGACTAGCCCTGAGCACTACTAGATATGATCCAAAAACAAAAATAAATACTGCAATATTAACTATCTCACATTTGAGAAAGAGATGGACACAGAAAGTCAAGAGTTAGAATTTACGGCAGATTATTTGCTGAAATATATCAGTACATACTATATACACTGCTGAGCATATTTTCTAGTCATATCAAATATCCTTTACATCCTAGCTCCTAAAGTCCCAGCAAATTGCTTACACAAAATCTCTGACAAATATCCCTACAATGATGCCCTTGAGGCAAACAACTAAGCAAGATGATGAGAATGTATGTTGAATTATGTGAAGCTACCCCATAGGCAATTTTGGTTCTTCCAGACTGGTTTACAGGACATGCACACTAGTTTTGCACAGTAGAACCCCCACCTGAGGATATTTACCCTTTAAAATATTCAGTGTGTCCACTGGGACTCATTCATAACAAAGTGTAATGCCTTTTGCCTCTGTTACTGACAATCAGCTCATCACCTTTCCTTATGTTTCTCTGCTAGAACTTCGTTTTCACCAATCTTACCATCATTTCTGTTCTTGATAAATAGCTTAAACATGTTATTAATATATTTTTTAAAAATTAGAAGTGCTGCTTATATGACTTAATAAAAAAGGAAAAAAGATATAAATAAAACAAGAAGAAAAATTTCTAAAATCAAAGTTAAAATCCTGTCTTGGCCTCTCTTGAGATGTGGTTTGGAAGCGTCTCAAATCATGCCACTTGGCTGGACAGTAAAGAAATTAAGCTTCATGCAGTATCCAACACACTGAGAAAGCATAATAAATTGTGAATAAGTCACCTTAAAATATTAAGCTGATGGTTGCCAGAGAGATAGCACAGCGGTAGGGCCTTTTCCTTGCAGACGGCCAAACAGGGACTGACCAGGTTCAGTTCCTGGCATCCCATATGGTACCTGGAGCCCGTCAGGGATTTATGAGCTCAGAGCCAGGAGTAACCCCTGAGCTTCGCCACCAGGTGTGGCCCAAAACAAACAAACAAACAAAATTCATCTGAAAGGCCTGAAAGATAGTACAGTGAATAGGGCTTTTGCCTTGAAAAGGACCCAAGTTTGAGCTCTAACATCTCAGGAGTGATTTCTTAGTGCAGAGCCAGGAGTACTCTAAGCACTGCTTTTTGTGGCCCTAAAACAAAAACAAAAAATTTCAAAGTTTCAGCTGATTGCCCTTGCTTTTCTGCAAGAGCTTCCTAAATTTTAAAATACATATGGAGCATCTGAGGAGCTATTAAAATACAGAGTATAATTCAATAAGGTTGGAATGAAGTATAAAATTTCCACCAAACTCACAGAAATATTGATACTTCTGGTATGCAGACCAGAATATAAAAACAAGGATTTCATCCCTGCTTCTCTCTCAAGCTATATTGCCACACCCAGTGATACTCCTTGGCTATTTCAGATATGTGCTTAAGAATTACTTGTGCTCAGGGAACAAATTCAGGCCTCTAACATGTCAATATGTGCTCCAATCCTTGAATATATCCCCAGTCCAACCCAGGGTTGGTACCGTTGGGTAAGCACACTTAAATTACACATGTCCAAACTAGACTTCATCCCCAGAGTCTCATATGGTCCCCCAAATAATACCAGGAGTGAGCCCCCAAACCAAAATAAATTAAATACAGAGTTCCATTCCAAAAGCTTTTCACTTAACCAGCCAGTCGAGGGATGTGAACTAAGAGCTGGGATTTTTTTTTCCCCTTTGAATCATCATGAATTGCAGAACTGGGATTTTTTTAATACTTCCTAAGTAAGTGAAATACACCCAAGTTTAAAAAGCACTAATAATTTTGTTAATTTTTTAATAAAGTCTTTATTTCAACACCATGATTACAATCATGATTGTAGTTGGGTTTCATTCATAAACAGAACACCTCCCTTCACTAGTGCAACATTCCCACCACTAACTTTTAATTTAATAAGTGGAGCCACTATGTTTATAAATATAGTGTCCAAATGACTGTGTTCAATGTTAAAGTAACATTAGACATACTGTAACACTCTTCTGTGCTAAATATTGCATGCTGGAATGAAGAGCAGAGCAAGCCCAATAACTTAGCAAGTAGGCCTTAGCTAAACAATTTGCAACAAACGGTAGAAGAAAATGAACAAATTTTATATGTACATTTTAGAATTTTCTAAGCTTTAATTTGAACTTTTTTAGTACTTTTTAATGCAATACTTTATAGGGCTGGATTTCTTTAGGGGCAAATCTTCTGATGTACCCCAGAGCATGGAGTACAAGAGGAAGCTTTCCATCTGATCTTGTTAATAGAAATGTTTGAGTTTTTTTAAACTGTGCATTCTCATTTTCAACAGTGTAAGGGAGCTCAAGACACATGATCCAATGGGGAAAATGTCGAGGCAGCATTTTCATACATAATCCACCAAATGTGAAGGGACATGCAGTAGAGAAGAAACAGAGTAAGATGATATAGCAGAGAGAGAAGGGAGCAGGTGACGCAATCTGATGTGACGCTGACATGGCAGATCAAAGAGTATGGTGGAAGAGAAACATTTCAGTTGGGAATCAAGTGAATTGTTATAAAATTAAGAGAAAAGGAATGGTAGAAATAATAGGGCTGGCTTTCAGTCACCACATCTAAGAACTTTGCCCAGAGGAACTATTCAAGTGCTAGCTTAGAATACAATGTGTGAATGCTTAAATGATCACATTCAGATTTCCAGTGAAGGAGGAAGAAGATCTGATTGTCCTTAAATGTTTCTACTCTAATCCTGAGAACTCTGACCTCTCAGAGAATGCCACCATTACTCCAATAATCTTCCTCATGACAAACCAATCTCCTTTACTTAAGAGGTTTATGTATCTGACCAGCTCTCTTAGGAAACTTAATTAGGCACTCAATTTGCACTTGGTACTTATTATTGGACCAATTTATTATACATACCCCTAATTTTTTTTTTTTTTTTTGGTTTTTG
>PVKC010046410.1:0-11250 GCA_004027635.1 Crocidura indochinensis
GGGGAGATTATTACAAAATGTTACAAAGTAACTGAAAACAAGTCTTAATGAAGCAATTCAGAGAAGATGCTGTTATGAGATATAAGATGTACAACCTGATATAAGAATACAGAAACTTGTAGTATTAGAGGTCTTATGCACTAATGACATCTTTACTCATTCTCACTGAAATGATTCATTTTAAAGACAAAGTAAATCATCCACTCTAAGATTTCAATATAAATTAGGAACTTCCAGATTGCTTACACCACTAAGCAGAGAACCACAATTGCATCTATTAAAATTTTCTAAAGAAGTAAGGCTCTGTCCCACAGCATAGATACATTGTGAGAAGGGATAAGGGATGTCCCTTGAGACATTTACAGTAGGACCCGGTGGTTGTGGCTAGAATCTTTCAACAGTAATATTTTAGGTGAAGGTGGTGCCAGTCAAGATGGAAATGTTGTATCATGGCCATTATTGTTAATGGTAAGCAATATAATTAAATTTCTCTTTTATTATGATTTTCTCAAATCATGCCCCATACTCTTCCACTCAGTGAGATGGCAGCTTTTGCGTCAGAGCAACACTGCTTGAAGTCTTTTGTCTCTCAAAACCCATAATGAGACCATTCTGTGTTTATCTCTCCCTCTGACTTATTTCACTTAGCATAATAAGCTCCATATACATCCATGTATAGGAAAATTTCATGACTTCATCTCTTCTGACGACTGCATATTTCATTGTATATATGTACCATAGCTTCTTTAGCCATTCATCTATTGAGGGGCATCTAGGCTGTTTCCAGAGTTTGACTATTGTAAACAACACTGCAATAAATATAGGTGTGAGTAAGGGATTTTTGTATTGTATTTTTGTGTTCCTAGGATATATCCCTAGGAGTGGTATAGATGGATTGTATGGGAGCTCATCTTCCAGCTTTTAGAGATATCTCCATATCGCTTTCCACAAAGGTTGGACTAGAGGGCATTCCCACCAGCAGTGAATAAGAGTTCCTTTCTTTGAGAAACATGAAAAACATTTGTGTAATGATTCTCAGAGACAAAATAGAGGAGGACTGGAGGGTTCATTTAGATGATAAAATAATTTTGTCATCTAAATAAAAAATTATTTTCTGAAATATTAATTTCTTCAAAATTATTTTCTGCAAAGACTTCACATTAACTATATTACTTCACTTTCAAAAAAAGAAGTCTATTTTCACTCAGTGTTACCCATGTTTCTGAACATACTCAGGAATGTTGTTTTCTCAGATGATGGGTAACATGTCATCACAATCCCTGAGAAAAATGAGGAATGTCATTCTCCATAGGCAACATGCACATACCAAACTGTAAACACATTTCTACTAGCATTTGATGTTATTAGAGTATAAATGCAAAACTAAATAAATAACCCAAAAAACTTGCATACACCTTGATTCATTGAAACATGCTTCTTCTTTAGATAGAATGTATTAATTTTGATTTTCAGATTACTGAAATATAAAAAATTATATAGAATATGATTATTTTCAAATTACAGAGTTAGTTCTTACAAGATTAGTCTTGAAATTTCAGACAAATCATGAATGATGCAGTGTTATGCTACATCCAATATTTTTTGCTACATTCAATATTTAATAAATTTGTTTTACTTCTGTGCCTTCCATAGTTTAATGGTTCCCCTTCTCTCTCTTTACCCTCTTTCTCTCACATTTCCTTTCTTCTCAGTCCTCTCTCTTCTCTTGCTCTCTTTTCTCTTTCTCTTGCTCTCTCTACTCTTTCCTTCCTGAATCAACCCTTACTCTCTTATGTTGTTGATTTCTGCATTCAATTATCCTTTAATATTCTGAAAACCATCACTACTTAAAAGGCAAAATTAAAAAAGTTAATTTCATTATAGCTTCCATCTTCCTAAGGAAATTATGTTTTCCTCTCATGTATTCTATTAAGGAAGAAATTATAATAGGTGTTACAGCGAGAAAAAGAATGAATTTCAAATGTATAAGATTATTAAAAAATGTAGAGAAAGGATTGTGGAAAAAAAGAACTTTGGAAAGTGTCATAGACTGTCCTAATATAAAATCACAAAGCAAAAAAAAAAACCTATTATATAGTATAGTATGCCAATGTCATTTCCTAAAAAGAAAATGCATTTGACATTACAAACTTAATAGGTATATAATCTTACATAAAGATATTTTTATCTATAACTTTACCTATATGGAAATTCACTCCCATTATCACATTCTCAGTAATATACTGGTCACATATCCAAATGTCATTTATCTTAAGTTTGTGAAGATTTGCTAAAATCTTTTTAGACAGAATAAACAAAAGAAGTAAAATATGTAAAACTTGGAATTTTACTGCTAAACAAATTTGGCTTTAATCTGATTTGTGTTACTAAAGAAAAAAATTACCTTAATCTCAGGGACCAGAGAGGTCGCTCGAGAGGTAAGGCGTCTGCCTTGTGAGCACTAGCCTAGGACAGACAGTGGTTCGATCCCCCAGCATACCATATGGTACCCCCCAAGCCAGGGGCGATTTCTAAGCACATAGCCAGGAGTAAACCCTGAGTGTCAAAATGGGTGTGGCCCAAAACAACAACAACAAAAATTACCTTATTCTTATAAAGCATCATTTATTCATTTTCATAGCAGTGATTATATGTGTTAGTGCATGTGAAATGAAGAAACTGGAACTTTCTTATATGAGAAATTTTGTAAATGTATATGTCCCATCCCAAACACACTTACTCCATTTTGCTACTCAACATTCTTTTTTTTTTCTTTTTTGATTTTTTTTTTTTTGTTTTGGGGTCACACCCGGCAGTGTTCATGGGTTACTCTTGACTCTACACTCAGAAATCGCCCCTGGTAGGCACAGGGGCCCATATGGGATGCCAGGATTTGAACCATCGTCCTTCTGCATTTCTAAGGCAAATGCCTTACCTCTTGTGCTATTTCTCAGGCCCAAACTCAACATTCTTTACAGAGAATAAGTTGTTTGCACTTCACCTATTCTCTTTCTATTGTGTAAAGATAACTTTGTTCTTCTAGAATAAGCTCTGCCCCTCATAACTTCTTGACTATAATATTAATAGCAACAATATTAAACATTTGAATAAATCATTGTACCTATGTATGAGATGTATATGTGTGTCAGATGTGCAATTAAATATATTATTTAAACTGTTTTATATTTCATAATGTAAGACCATCAAAATTTCCAGATAAGAAAATTGTGGGTCTCTTGGTTATGTAATATTGCACAGGAATATTGAGAGGGATGACTAAAATGTGAATGTTGCAATGCAATTCCAGTGCTATCTTTTAATCACACAAATACAATACCTTTTACACTGGACAGGTGTAATTAATCTTTGACAATGGGAGTTATAATAGGCCTAATAAAACCAGAGGTCACACATGGCCCCAGGAAACAGAAGAAGTGGTGCGTGACTTACTTTCAGAATAATTCTGAGAGTTGGCACACACAGAGTTACTTTTTGCATCTTCCTGAAATCTGAATGCAGCTAACCTAAGATTACCTGATTGATGGTAGAGGCATAGCTTTATGTGCAGTGAGAGAGAATATGGGAGCTTGTGGCATCTCATCAACTCTCTAATTTCCTACATTAAGCAGAAAAAAAAGTGATTAGACTGAAAAGGCACTTTACCATTCAATGTAGGAAAGCTGCTTGATTTTATTTCAAGAGAAATGAGCCCTTTCTTACTCTCTTTTTATCTCCAGAAAAAATAGAAGGTAAGGAAAGCACCGTATATAGACTGTGTGTCATGAGAAAAAAAACAAGAATTAGTTTAAATCCCAAGTAATATGACAGTTTCTGTGCCATATATAGCATAAATTGACATTCCACAAATATTACACAAAGTTAGCTGCAACTTCTCACCTACTCCTAACCACCATTAACTGCAAGTCATCTGATGATCTTTATGTCAAGATGAGGCAGTAGAAACACTCATGATAAGGGCCCCAAGTCTAAATTTAGGGTTGAAGTTGCATTCGGTATCCATAAATATAATTTTAGTGTCTGTGCATTTTATTTATGTCACATGTTAACAATAGAGCAATGTCATCAAATATAGGTAGAGTGGTGGAGACAGGATTGGGCAAATTCCCAGGAGTATAGAAATTTGCAAGATTAGATTACATTTAGAACAAGAGAGCAGATTCTTTTTTTTCCTTTTTTTTTTTTTTTTTGGTTTTTGGTTTTTGGGTCACACTCGGCAGTGCCCAGGGGCTACTCCCCAATCTATGATCAGAAATCATTTCTGGCAGGCTCGGGGGACCATATGGGATCCCGGGATTCAAACCATTGACCTTCTGCATGTAAGGCAAACGCCTTACCTCCATGCTATCTCTCCAACACCGAGAGAGCAGATTATTCAATGAGTGATAGAACATTTGTGAGACTGGGACCTTCAACAGAGATTAGTCTCATAGGAATAAACTATTAATATCCCAGTGCACCATAGGGTGTGGCCTTAAAACAATATCATAACCAAAGAAATAAAAAGAAATATTAACCCATAGATATATCCTATCACCAGCGTAGATATATAATCTACTACCAACTACCTTCCTTTATAGTATATACTCCTCACTTTTCCAAAATTCTTTCCAATTTTGCTTTTGTAAATCTTATATCACTTCTTACAATTGCAACCAGAAGAAAAAAACATCAAAGCAGCTTTTCATTTTTACAACTAAAGTCAAAATACAAGATAGGTGAAAGCACCTGCATTCAATGTGTATTTTATGGCAGCCTTTGTAGCAAAGTGATCACCTTGATCAAGAGTCACAGTACAAGTCTCTTTCCTCATATACATGCAGAGGTTCATTATCAAGCTGCTTTAGCCATGAACTGGGCATGTGAGAGTGTGTGCTTCTACGGCTTTTGTTTTGTGCATAGTTAGAAAGGTAGGTCTGATGAAATCAGTAAAAACTCACAGAGTTCATAAAAGTATTGCTCTTCACAGAAAACTGGACATAACAGAAACTCAGGTGAGCAAACCATTGATTTGTGAACTGTTCAAGAACTGGCTATACATCTCTTCTTGCTTGAGAATTTTGACTATTGGAAGCTCTATGGTGCTGATGCAAAAAAGCATAATGGAAAGAGTGTACAGGTCTAGGGAAGATTTTCAGGAGATCTTGCATACCCTAATGAAGTGTATTTTAGATGCACAAATCTGGACTTGCTGTCCTCATTAAAATATTCTGCATCTGCCACAGTAGTTAACACGCCTTCCCTTCCTATTATGTGGAGACTAGAGGACAAAAAGCAGGTGTGAGTTTACTGACCTACCTTTTCTCACAGATTCAGACCTGTGTGATGTGTTAGAAAATAGTCCTATCCTTGCACTTGGTACACTAGACTTTTCACCATCCTAGTCTCCAAAGCTCACCCTAATGTACAGGCCATCATCACCACCTCTCAGTCTTCCAGTTTGCTTTCAGTTTTCCCAATTCTGGTAAATAAAACAGCTTCATATCTACTTTATGTAGAAACAAACTGTTTCTTATAGAAAAACTATGTTTACTAAGTGGTAATACTCATTTAAGATTTTATTATGATTAGAAACATTATTTCTTTGGCTCCAGTTTCCCATACAAATAAATGGCAATTGCTTCATCCCTTAATACCAATTCACATTAGGAAAGACTTCAGGCAAAGGATGAGTTCCCAGTTCTCTGAGCCTCTGTCACTTATCTTTGTAATGGGAATAATGCAAGAACCACAAAGGTTGTATTAAGGTTTCAAAGAGATATAATTTTCTTTCTTCTTTTTTAAAAAATATTTTAGGTACCATTGATTTAAAATGGGGTTAATGACAAGAGTTTCTACATAAAACATTTCAGCACAACACCCTCACCATTTACTCCATCATTGTCCAACTGTTCCTGCTTCACCCTAATTCTTTCCTGCCAAGATGTTAAACTTCATACTATAGGCCAGTTCTCAGTTTCTTTCGCTTTGAGCATTTGTTTAATGACTTTTCTTTATCTCTTTTCTCTATGCTCTTCTTTTCTCCTTTTCCTATTCTTCCTACCAACTCTTTCCATAATGTCTTTCATAATGAAATGTTTACAGTGACCCTGAGTGTACATTTTTTCATTTACTCTTTCATTTCCTAAGTGGCAAAGTTTCACTTTGGATATATTATAATTACAGGTATGTGCAATATGTAGTATGCTAAGAAAGTATTATGACAGCCACCATGTTGGTTTTGTTGGACATTTATTTATAAAGCTATTTTTTATGTATGGAAATAGAGTTTGCATATTCATGGGTATGTTTTCCATTCTACAGTTCCACATTAGGCAATATATTACATCTCCTGGCCTGCTTGATATTCATTGCTAATAAAGTCTCGTAGAAATAAAGCTTTGTAGTAATAGAATGGCAGCTTTTTATTACAGAGGTGCTTCTATTATGCTAATTTATGATTCAGATGATTTACACTAATAAGTGTAATTTCTTAATATAAACAGAACTATAGTCAAATTTCAAAATGCTTCTACCTCTGGTTGCAAATCTACATACCTCACAGTTTTATTAAATGTATTCTGTAGGGATAAAGCACACGTTTTACATAACAATCATCTCTGGCTTTTCCATGGAGATTTTGGAGTCTAAACAGATGCAGACATGTAATTGTTTACCCACCTGTTATGTAAAATAAAGGTACTACTGATTGGGTTCACTTGTCATGCTGATTTAAGGGGTTTTGTTCAGGTTCCAAGGTCATGAAACCCTTTAGCTTCATCAAATACCCTTGCAAATGGGGGTTAAGAAATAATATTTATCAGAGTTGACTTTCTAGGGTTTGATTAGAAATTTTCCAGGAGAAAGACATTAAATACAGATTTGTTCAAACCCATTAGCTGACCAGATAAGAGGAGATACCTACCATCTGTGATGAACTTTCCAATTCTCAATTCCAAAGGGCTGGTGTTTTAGTTGTATTTCAATAAAAAAAATGAAGTGGTTTAGTTCAAGAGAAATGGACCTTTGATTTAGGAAAATATATGATTAAAGTAGTTTAAATAATGATCTTCTTCTAACTTATTCTCTTCCTTCATTCCTTTGTTCCTTGGTTCTCTTTTTTTGTTTTGTTTTGTTTTGTTTTTGGACCACACATGGTGATACACATGTGATGCCTATGTGCTTCAAAATTACTCCTTACTTGGGGGCCGGGCAGTGGCACTGGAGGTAAGGTGCCTGCGCTAACCTAGGACGAACCTTGATTCGGTCCCCCGGTTCCCCATAATGTCCCCTGTGCCTGCCAGGAGCGACTTCTGAGTGAATAACCAGGAGTGACCCCTGAGCGTCACCGGGTGTGGCCCAAAAACCAAAAACCAAAAAAAAAAAAAAAATTACTCCTAGCTTGGGAACCAAATAGGAAGCTGGGGTATCAAACCATGGCCAGTTCTAGGTCAGCCAGGTGTAAGGCCAATGCCCTACCAGCTGCTCCACCACTCCAGCCCCATTCCTTCCTTCTTTCTTCTCTTTTTCTTTTCTCTTTTCTCTTCTCTTCCTTCCTTCCTCCCTTCCTTCCTTTCTTTCTTTCTTCCCTCCTTTCTTTCTTCCCTCTTTTGTTTGGGGGGGGTTGAACTATTAGAGAGCCATACTTATTGAGAAGAGCTTTAGAGCCTTGGAGCTCTTCTCAATATTATTCTTCGGAGGGTGGGGAGTAGGAATTCCCCAGTTGGACTCAGGGGAGCATATGATAGAAGAGACCAAGCCATGGATTACTATGTGAAGCATATATTCCCATATCTTTACTTCTTTTACTTTTTTTCTGGTTTCAACTCTAAAATGTATTTTTACTATGACCTCTCTTATATTTATTCATAAATTTTAATTTTATCCAATTAAAATATGTTGACTAATATATATATATCAATTAAAGAATATCACGAAGGTATATCTTTGATGTAATTCAGAAAAAATTGTCACTGACTTTGTCAAATCACTAAAGAAAATAAATCTGCCTATCATAGTATTAATGGTACTAATCCTTAAGTCTTTGGCAAGATTATTACTGTGGAGTGTCTTAAAGTAAGCTTACTGCAATCTCTCACAGTGATGAGTGATTTTGAATTTCATGGCAGGGAAAAGACAGCTGAAACAGGGAAAGAAAAATTCTAACTTTGATATTTTTATAATGTTCTTAGATTGCATTTTATATATGCACTGTCCTTATAAACGCTCTTGTTTTAAAGTTTCTTCATATAGAACTGATTTGTTTTGTTTATTCATTTGATCTCTCACACATAGAGTTCAATGTGCATTGAGCAAAATTTTGAGCCAGTTTTGGTGTTAAACTGGGAGAGTGACAGAGACCTAAACTCACTTTTAGGTAGATTTCAGGAAAGCTTAGAAAGAGTAATTTTCACCCTCTAGCTTCCAAAAATTATCCTGCTCTACAACTGTCAATATTGTTGGAAAAAAGAAACTATAATACAAATCAGAGGAAGTTACATAAGTTCATGTGTTTAGATTTACTAATCATAATATTGTGCAAAACAAGCAACAGTACTTGTTAAGAACAGCACAAATAGTATAAACATTTTAGAAGCTTAAAGAGGTTCAGAAACTAAATAGGATGATAAAAATTTAAAGTAAAACATTTGTAGGAAATCACTGATACATCTTATTATACTAGTTGTTCAGATAAAGTGGAGCTGAAGTGATAACAAAGTAGGCAGGCATTGCCTTGCAGGCTGACAATCCAGGACGAACTTGGGTTTTACCCCTGGAATCCCATATAGTCCACCAAGCCAGGAGCGACTTCTGAGTCCAGAGCCAGGGGTTACCCCTGAGAGTTATCAAGTGTGGCCAAAAGCCAAATTAAAAAAAAAAAACATATAAAGTAACAAAAATAATGAAAGCAACTTTAGCAATTAGTTTATACGTTGCAAAGAGAAAGTACAAACTTTTCTTTGATCCCATAGCTTATTCACTTTTACTTACCCTACTCAGAACTGGAAGCTATTAAAACTGAGTGATAAATGATCTTTTAGTTATGATTGAGGACTTCCTGCTGACCCTGAATGTTTAACATTGAAATATTGTTCTGGATTGATAGGCAGCCCATATTTAGATAACAGCAGAAGACTGCTGTAAAATATAATTGTCACCTATTTGCTCTTTAACACTGCAAGCAATGTCCTGAAATGAGTTCAGGATAATAGGAAATCAAAAACATGTTGTTTGTATACATTAAAAAGAAGTTGAGATTATTTTCCCAAATGTACATCTAAATGTCTATTTCTTGTTTTTAGAACTGTTGAAACCATCTTGTGTTTTTTTGACTGTGCGCAATCTATGATGTATTTTAAAACAGAAAAGAAATAGGCACCAATACTGCAGGACGTGTCAGATAGTATAAATATCTCCTGCAAAGTTCAAATAATATACATTGATTATCCATTCATAATGAGCTGAAACATAAACTTCCTTAAGTACAGACTGTGCCTAGGTACTTCCTATTTACTTCTTTAGTCCAATCATAAGATGAACAATTCTCAGTGTAGGTACTTTCTACAAAATACCTGCTCTGATGCTTAAAAATGTCACAAATACCCACCCAAAAAACAAATAAAATAATATTCAAAAATTCTTAGAAATGTCACATGAAGAAGAGAAGCAGAGAATTGATGATATGCCTTATAATGCCTTATAATACTCTAAGTGAGAGAAAGGAGACATGATGCAAGAATTGGGAAATCTGAAAATAGTGGTAAATTTAAATATTAAAATATATTAATATGTTTTTTATTTCCAACAGATGTAACCTACAAAGAAAAGTGCCAAATATAGGAAAAGTGGAATATCGTGAATAGGAACTCCTTGTAATTTTTTGCAAGTTTCCTGTAAATTTTACAGTGTTCATAAATGTTTATTTTTTAAAGGAAGTCCCTAAACAAATAGCAAATATTGAATTGGACTTCTCTATCCTCTCCTGAATATTAACTTTATTTAACCTATTTGATTCTACTTAATTTTGACATGCAGTATTTATATATCTATTTTGTTTTTCATTCAAGGGGGACCATCTCAAAACAAAATTCAAAGAATCTAGGGGCAGCTCTGGTGATACTCAGCCAATTGAACGAGATGAATCAAAACTTAAACCTATTAATACAATGTCCCTCAGTGCTGGGGCCACAAGGACCACATTTGGTGATGCTCACTGAGGACTTAAGTTGCTAGGGATGGAATTTGGACCCTCATTCATGCCCATTATCTATTTCCAGAATCCTATCCATTTCTTCCGTTTACATAGTATTCTTCCTTAATTAGGGATCTCTGACCATTAGATACACCTATAGTTCTTTATGTGATATCATTTTGTGAACTAAGAACTTCATTTCCTGACATGTCTAAACTGCTGCTTTTAGCATTTTCACCATTTCTTTCATACTATTATATTTTATATCAGTACACATATTTCATTTTAGGAAAGCATTTGGTAAGCAATTAAGTTTTCACTGCATTCTGGAGGTTGGACTACACATGAATGTGTTCAGGAGATACTCCTGGCTTTGTGCATAGAAATTGTTCCTGTTATGCCCAAGAACATTATATTTGACTAGGGATTAATACTAGGGATTAATATTGGACTAGGGCCTTCTATAGAGAAAGCATGCATTCAATCCTTTACGCATCTCTGGTCTTCTCTTACATTTTCTGGAGAAAAAAAATTGTGGGGGCACACCCGTCGATGCTCAGGGGTTGCTCCTGGCAGGCACAGGGTATCATATGGGACACCAGGATTCGAATCAACCACCTTTGGTCCTGGATCAGCTGCTTGCAAGGCAAACACCGCTGTGCTCTCTCTCCGGGCCTGAGAAAATGTTTATTCTTTATTTTGTTTTGGTTTTTGGGGCCACATCCAGTGACACTCAAGGGTGAATCCTGGATAAGCACGAAGAAACCATTCCTGGTTTGGGGAACCATATGGGTTGCTGGGTATCAAACCCAGTTCTGTCCTGGGCAGCCACGTGCAAGGCAAATGCCCTATCGCTATGTTATCGCTCAGGTCCCTTGTTTATGTGTTAGTGTACTAGTGAAAATGAACAGAACACCTATATTTATTGCAGCACTATTCACAATAGCCAGGCTATGGAAACAACCAAGATGCCCTTCAACAGGCGAATGGCTAAAGAAACTGTGGTACATATACACAATGGAATATTATGCAGCTGTCAGGAGAGATGAAGTCATGAAATT
>PVKC010046411.1:0-11242 GCA_004027635.1 Crocidura indochinensis
TTGTGAGTTTTCTCTGTGCATTTTTGCAACCAGTGCTTACAATCCATGGCAATATAGCAATTTCACTTTTGTTCACTCACATGACACTTAGGTAGAAGGCTCTACACTCCAGACAGAAAGGCATCTCTCTGCTTCCAGAGCACTTACAAGTGGAGCTACACAAATATTACGCTTGCATTTCTTCCATGCTCATAGTTTAGGAGGTTTTATTTATTTCCATTTCAACTCTGAAATAGATTAAACGAATGTATATTGGTGTTCACCTTCAGAGACACTTCTCACTCTTTTGCCGAATAGTCTATCTCGAAACAATTTTCCCTCTCTGTGCAGTAAATCTATTTTCTCAGCCTGTTGGATATTGCTGTAGACAGACTCCCTTTGAAGTATCTCCTGCCCTATAGCCAGTACTTAAAAGCTAGAAATGAAGTGCAGCGGGAGTTATCCCAGCTTGTTTCTAGAAGAACCAGACTGTGAAATAAAGCCTCAAAACGAAAATGGGAACAAAGTACAAGTGGTGAAAAAGGGACTCTACCATCTTTTATCTATTGTTGGTCGTGACTATTGTATTGTAGGTTTGATTTTAAAACTTGAAACTCTGACACTGATTACTTCCCTATTACAGTAGGTAATGATCTACCATTTACCTTTGAATGATATTCTTCTTAGATTTCTCACACTAGGAGGTAAATTAGTAAAGTTTCCAGAATTCTGAGAGATGAGACTTAAAATTTTTAATCTGTTTTGCCATTAAAAATGTGTGCAATATTATATATTGTTCAGTTATTCTGGGGCTCTCCCGAAGCACCACTGCTCTGGCCCCTGAGGTCAAGTTATGTTTTAGATGTCCTGGGTTGAGTGGCAAGATGAGAAGATAAATAAATAAAACACTTGAGTATCAAAAGGAAACAGTATTGAAAATTCTGGAAAGATATCAGAAGAAAGTAGACTTGAATTAATGACCAATATAAAAATAAATCAAGTCAAGATGTTTTAAGGCTATTTGTGCAAAACTGTGTTTTTAGCTTTATTGAGAAATTAGATAGATGCATTTTGGCCAGTCAAGAATGTTTTTATTTTGTGGGTTTATTTTCATTTTTAGGACTTTCAATATCTCTTTATCGTGTGCTAATCTATTTATTTTTTTTCACTTAGCTTCACCTAGCTCCTTTCAGAAACTCTTTGTTACTTCTTACATTTTGCTTTTTAATATTTTTGTTTCTTATATTTGTATTAATATAGAGGATTTCAGATATATATTTATTGAAAAAGTTTTCTGAATGGTGTATTTTGATATGTTACAAAAGTACTGTAATATTAAAAATCATTCATTCAAATCTCAAAAATGCTTAATATGCAATCCATAACATTTTTGCCTTCCTTTCTAAACATCTATCATTTGTTAAAAAACAAACATCATGGGTTCATAAGATTGTTTTAACACAATGAAACTATAATAAAATTTTTCTTATATTCCATGTTATAATATAGGCAACATATTATTTCTCAAAAAATAAATAAAATTTTGTTTTTGTTTTAGGATTTTTAATACATAGTTTAGCAACATATTAGTTACTTTTAAAGTAATAATTCAAACTTTAGGTCTATTTTTAAGGGTATAAGTTTTACTTAAATAGTGAAATAGCTGAGAGAACATGCAGGTACTATGTACAAAATACAAAACCCATTAATACTATTGCTTTATTCTCTGAAATCTTTAATCTTATAGGACAGTTGAGCATTTTATTCAAAAGAATTTCTTAATCAATTGGGATAATGATTTAGAGTGTTGATATTGGTAAATATAAAACAGTTGCTAGTAGTATCAGAACAGAAGGCATTTATTGAAAACTACCTGCTGGTTTTTACTCAGCTTATGGACTTTACATTTCTTAGATTTGAAGAAAAAAGAAACATGAACTATGTTCAGGGTTAGTTCACATGCCTAATTTTTGGAGAGCTTTATCACTCAATAAAGAAAGCTTTAAAAATAAAACAAAACAAAAAACATGAACTGTCTTCCATATGACTCTAGATTATTATACTTTGTTTATGGATAAGCTTTTATGCATTGGTTAACATGTGTACTTTATTGAAATATACTTTTAAAAAGTAAAAGTTACTAATGTAGAGCCAGAGAGATAGTACAGCAAGTAGTGCATTTACCTTGCAAGGAGTCTAGTAGGATTAATTCCTACACCACCAGAAGTGATCCCTGAACACAGATCCAGGAAGAAACCCTTAGCATCATTAAGTGTGAGACAAAACAAACAAATAAGCCAACAAACTAACAAAAACTCAGAACAACCAACAGCACTCTAATTTCAATTTAAGTTTCCATCTATAAATCATTTGGTATATATTTTCTACTTGTTTAATAGCTAAATCATAAAATATGACAAAACAAACAGTAGTTAACCCTTCAAACACTAAATAATGATGATTTAGTGTCTAAGTATTTCTTTTCCTGACAACTTTATTCATGCAACAACAAGTAAATCTATTCATATACAACATTTAAGAAACACCAGGGGTTATCTTGTATTGAACAAAAAATTAGAAATTATACATTATTTTGCAGATTATCACCTAATGAAAAATCAATATTTATTATTATTTGTTGTATAAAGAAAGTTATGTCAATTCACAAGACATGCACTAATTTTCTGACAACAAATAGACTGTTGCAACGATTGAAAAAAATTGAATTCTAGTATTATTACTAATACTAATTACTACACTCATCTCACTTCTGGCATGTAAATTATGTGATCACATGACTCTCCTAGAGTGCAAGTGTTTTTTGAGCAGCCACAGAAATTTCTGAGTTATCAGGTTAGCACTTATTAAATACACTTCAAGAAGATTTTGACTTTATATTTGAAACTGAATTATTTGTCCCCTGAAAATAAACAGCAGTAACATGAATTGTCATTAAGGACCAAGCACTTACTCGCAATATTTTCAGCTTCTTAGAAAGAAAAGTCAGTACTGACACACCTGTGTTCACAGCTTCAAGGCAGGTGTCAAAGTCATTTTACATAAAAAAAAAAAAGTAGTGAGTGTCCCTAGCAGTGAGCTGAAGCAGATACCCAAAGAAATGCAGCCAGAGGCCATTTAGTTCTACTGTTCCACTGACTGCCAAATGGGTCCCTGAGGTTTGTTTCTGAATGTGGATTTTCAGAGGAACATTGTACTTTGTAATATTAATCCTTCATTCTTTCCCCATAACCTCTCAACTTGGAAGATTCTCTTTTAGAATTATTTTTAGATAATTCTAGATATTATTTAGATAATTTTAGATATGGGATTTTGTTTGATTCTATAGCAAAACTAGAGGTATCATTTACTGTGATTTGGATTGGATTTTTGTCTATGCAACTCTGATTTTTAGATCAATATACTTTATTTTCAATGGTGTATGTTTCTTTAATTTAGATTAAAATTTTCTTGGTTGGAATTTATTTGCATTCCAAAAAATGGAACATACCTATGAATAACCATTCACTTGATATCAGTTCTTAAGTTAATTCCCTTATATGTTCTATTTCATTACAAAAAAGAGAAAAGTGAAGATTCAGAAGGTAGTAATTTAGTACAGTGGTAAATAGAGCACATATTAACATCTTAATAAATATTAATCATTTTTGTTGCTTAGGGGCCAATTCTCGTGATGCTTAGGGGTGTCTCCAGACTCTACAGTCAGGAATAACTCCTTGCAATGCCCTGAGAAACCACATGGGGTATCAGGGATCAAATGGGTCAGTTTTGTGCAAGACAAATGCACTATTCTACATCATCACTCTGGCTTCTTAATCATCATTATAACATATGATTACATAAATAGATTCTGATAGAACATGAGATGAATTCAATTTGAGAACATGGAAGAGAAATAAAGTGTACTAGTCCTCCCTAACTTACAAATAAACAGATGGATAACATATACAAAAGCAAATCTTATTGTAAAGGTATATAAATATAAAGACATTCAAATATTGCCATGAAATTGTATATGTTAGTGTTCAAATAGCATGAAAAGGTTATAAACTAATTCCTGCTTTATAGAAGTAACTCAATTTGATATTGCTTTTCATCACGTATTTAAAAGTGATGGGCATTTTTTTTCAGCATAAAAATTCAACTACCATTATTTATAAGGGAGTTGTGCAATGAACATATTTTAGGTAAATTAATTCACTTTGAATTAATTTCAAATGCTAAGTATTTTAATGTTCTTTCACCAAGGAAATATTATTTCTTTTCAAACTTACTCATTAACTACATTTTCCTCCTTATGAATAGATGTTTTTCTATTTATATTATAACTATTTCAACTTTTCTTTATGCAGTTAATCACAGTTATTCTGTGATATTATGCTATTGATATAATGATGATAATTCATTGCTAGTATGTTACTGTTGTGCCCTAAACTCCACCCTTTTTCCATAGTTACTATTTTATGATTTGGAACACAACGCTATGTTGTCATATCATTTTTCTATTCAAACTCAACATATCCAAAAATATTTGAAATTACTGCCCTCTAAATATATCCCATCATTCTATTTATGTTACTTTTATTTTTATATTTCTCATAGTTCTCATATTAGAAACTGTTCAAGTCTTTTCATATTATCCTCATATATATATACTTGTCTATATTTATTTATTATCATTTCCTCTTTTAAAATTTAAAATCTTTAGTTTTTGTTTAACTTCCTCTCTAATTTCTTTTGAAATGTTTGTGTTATTTATGTTACACATATCATTTATGTATAGTGTTTCATTGATATCATACTTCTTCAATACCCATTTCAAAGCTTACATTATAAATCAGACATAAAATAATATGAAGTTAGTGTGCTCAAGATACACATGTATATCATATATAACTATATAATAAGTATGTAACTTTGTGTGGAAAATTAGAAATATTTGAAAAAATACTTTCTGTTTTAGTGTCTGGAACATCCTTGAGCATCCAAATAAGAAGGCACTATTATTATCATATTTCACATACCAAATAAGTCAATTAAAATATTTATTGTAGAAGAAACCTAGGTATCAACTGATCATAATCAAAGATGCATAAAATATATTCACTATTAATAGATTTTTAAACATTTTTGAAATCTTCAAATATATATGTTGGATTAAGTACATCACTAAACTTTTATTGGGATTCTTCAGTTGAGTGCTTTTAGATACCCATTGTTTAATAGTCAGAGAAATTATTAAACTTTCTGCTAGAGAAGTAAGAGTAATTTTATGTAAGTTATAACAAATTAAAAAGATGTAGATCAAACAGAACAAATCTTACGAACTCCAACATTTAGACACCAATTAGTACAAATGTATCATACTGTATTATTATTTTAATTTTTAAAGTAAGAAAATAAGACCTTCAAAATGCAAAAAATGTGAATATAATTTGATGGATTAATGAATTATTCATCACAAAATGTTCATAATATTAGGGGTGCTGATTTTTTTCAGAAGAGGCACATGCTATCTAGTTCACACATAGAAGACCAAATTTTAAAAATAATAGATGCTTAACGTCTAATCTATTACATCAGTTTGGAACTAGAATAACATGACAGATAATTATATTTAATTCAATGTATTAGTTGGCTTAATTTAAAAAATATATAAAAAGTTACCAACCGAAAAGAAGTTACTAACCACAGTTGGGTGTACAAAATGTGGTATATGTGTACAATGGAATATTACTTAACTACAATAAAAAGTGAGATTTTCTGGGCCAGAGCAATGGCACAGCAGTGGGGCATTTGCCTTGCACATGGGCAACCCAGGACGAAACCAGGTTTAATCCCCAGTATCCCATATAGTTCCCTGAGTCTGTCAGGAGATATCTGAGCACAGAGCCAGGAGTAATCCCTAAGCACCCCTAGCCCCCAAAACCTAAATAAATAAATAAATAAATAAATAAATGTCTTTTTTTAAGTAAAATTTTGGACTGACAAGAATATTATACTGCAGATAAGTTACTTATCTTGGACGTGGCTGACCTAATTTCAATCCCCAGCCCCAATATGGTCTCTTTCTCCTGCCAAAAATGATTTCTGAACAATAGGACCTAAGTACCTCCAAGATCTTTCTCAAAATTCAGCACCATATCCTCCAAAATGTAGAAAAAAATGAAATATTGCCTTTACTGCAATAGATACTTAAATTTTTGGGTCATGGAAGTGAAAGAAATGATAAGGAGAAAGATTAGTACTAGTGATTATTTATATATAATATATTAAAAAAAACAAGGAAATGCATATTTTTCACTACCTCGAACCACTTTTTTCACTGCAAGTATTAGTTTACTTTTGGCTGTTATATCTGTGAAAACAGTTTAAATTTGTCAAAATAAAGTTTGATATTTAGAACATTTTTTTAGAACCAAATGCTAACTATTCTAACCTAGCATTACTGATTACTTTCAACAAATTATGCACTGGTTTAGGGTTTGCATTTGTATTTTATTTATTTATTTATTTATTTATTTGCAGAATTGTCAGCTGTGCTTAGGGCTTATTCCTGGCTTTGAGCTCAAGGATTACTTTTGTTGGGATTCAGGATACTACAAGGGGTGCTGAGTGTTGAACCTGGGTCAACAGCAGGCAAGACAAGTACTCTACCCACTGTACTATTGCTCTGTCTCTTTTTCATTTCTTATGAATGATCACAAATAATCACAAACTTAATTATATAAATATATATATCATAAAATTATGCCCAATTTATCATTTGTCAGCAATGTCCCTAAAGTAAAGAGGACACTGCACTGGTGTCTCTAGGGAAAAATTCAGTTCCTTCTTTTATCACCTTTCAGAATTTAGAGAATGTGTCTTTGCTTTTAGACTACAGTGCTTCATCCATCCTTAAGGCTGGCTACATACAACTCTTTCTTCAAGTCTCTCTTTAGTTATTTTTCTCTGTCTTTGAATCTTTCTTTCTCTATATATTTCACAACTGTAAAAGTCCTATTTTCTTCATATATATGTAATTATATCTCCCTCATCCAACTCATTTGGAGTAATTCAATATCATTTTCTTGTCAAGAACCCTAGTTTAACATGCCTTAAGATGGGTGTCATTCACAATTTGCAGAAATTAGGTTGTGTGAAATTATGTGAGGCCATCATTGAACCTTATATAGTCTTACTGTATAAAATAGGGATAATTCACAGGGCAACTGTGAGAGTCTAATCATTTTTCTATAGTGGAAGCCCTTAGGATTCAAAGTACAGTGGGTAATGGAGATGTCTTGCTTGCTGTTGACCTAGGTTCAGTCCCAGAGCACTGCCAGTGGTGATGTCTGAGCACAAAGATTGGACTAAGCTCTTAGCACTGCTCTTTGGGGTCTACCCTCCAAAAAAGTAAGAAAAATACCTCAAATATATGGCTTATATTACCATTATTAAAAAATGTTGGCAATGCAAATTTTGTATTGTGTCACTAGGTGTCTCTGATATGCATGTTTTTGTGAATATCGATGTATTTAGGTGGGCATATAATTATAGGGACGTGCATGACTTTTTTGGATAAAATATAATTTTAAAGTTCCCAAAATTTAGAAAGAAAAAACACATTTTCCACTCAGAAGATTCATGTGCATTTCACCTGAGATGTGTATTTCTGGGTTTGTCCTCATCCTCTATCTCCCATCATATTTCTCTAAGCAAATTTCTATAAATAAAATTATTTATCTTCAAAATGTATGAGGATAATATTTCAAAAATAGCAAATTAAAATGCAAGTAATCTAGGTCTTCAAGACTTATGTACAATTAAGGAAAATATGTTTTTTTAAATTTTTTTCTTTGAGTAATACCTGGCAATGCTTGAAGCTTACTCCTGGTCTCAGGAATCATTTCTGGTGGGTTTGTGGGGAACCATCTTGGGTACCAGGGATAAAAGCCAGGTCCTCAGAGTGCAAGGTAATGTCCTATCTGCTCCTGCCCTGGTAAATCTATTTTGTTAGGAAGACTCATTAAATTATAAATTCTTTTTTATTCTATAAATATTTATATAAGCACCATGATTACAAGCATAATTGTAGTTGCGTTTCAGTCATGTTTCATCCATCCCTAGTTTTGTTTTCATCAATCATTCTAGAAGTACAAAGCACTGCTGAAGTGATGACAGTTTTCTACACAAATCAACAACTAAACACATCTATAAGGAACAAGTTTATAAAGTTGAAAGTCTTTCCCAGGGAAGATTGAAAAGCTTCAAAATGACAACTCTTTGGCAAGTAGAACTTTAAGACAGACATCTGAAAGGGTCAGTTCTATACTGCATGGATTAATATTCTCATGGAAAAACTGAAAATTTTACAATTTTAATTTTGCGACTATCAATGGATTTAAAGCTTTTGTTGTACCCTTATTTTACTCTGCCCCCAGTGCCATATAGGTTATGCTTGAACCCTTTTAGGAAGGGGTCCGTCCTAAAAGGGTTCCAAACATAACCTAGTATGACAAGAAATTGGTAATCAGAAATATATTTCTAAAACAATAATTTGGTGCAATAAAATAAACATCAGACTTAAGAATCCAGGTAATTGTGCAGGAAACTTCAACAATTAGAAGTAAGTAGGGAGTAATATTACATTTGGAAACTCCATACAAATGACTGGATTTGATACATGTACTATTTCCCAGTGAAGAGGCATTCTTGATAATTCAGTTTTCTTGGAGTTCTGATGGGAGCTATGGATCATACTGTATAATGTGCTGGACTTACTCTTGGTTCGATGCTTCATAATTATACTTGGCAATGCTTGGGAGAATATATATGGCACTGGGTGGGGGTGGGAGGTCACGGACCTAATCAGGATGCAACAAAAGCTGAAAATCCCTCAATGGCCCCAAATTTAAATTGGTAAAAATTTTTAGATTTTTTTTTCATGAGAATTCAGTAGAGAAGTAGAGAAGCAGTAGAGAAATAACCCTTTCAGATGTCTGTCTTACAGTTCTACTTGACAAAGAGTTATCATGTTGAACCTTTTCAATCCTCTCTGGGAAAGACTTTATAAATTTTTTCTTTCTAGATGTGTTCAGTTATTGATTTGTGTAGAAAATTGTCATCACTTCAGCAGTGCTTTGTAATTCTAGAATGATTGATGAAAACAAAACTAGGGATGGATGAAACATGTGATGATTTTTATATTTTATGTCATTAGAAGCCGTCTAGGGAGTTCTGAAAGGTCCATTAAAATAAATTATTATAACAAGACAAATGAATGGTTTCGTCAGGGTTTTGAAAATAAACTTGATTAGTTATATAAAAAATTCATTATCCCAAATCATTTTTCATATCTAAATAATAAATTATAGGGTATGTACAACAAATTTAGAGCCATTTTTGGGATGACATATTTGACCTGCTTTTGTTTATGAAATAAATGCAGCTGCTAAAAGTGTTCCTATAATTACTAATTAATGTTTGATGGGCCATCAATTTGATCTATGAACTCTGCTGAAATGAAAGCCAATAAAACTATCAAGTTACCAGCTGTAACATAAAGTAGCCAAGACTCTTTTTAGATGAAATAACTGAAAGTATGTTAAGAAGGTATATTCTATTTTCTTGAACATTATTATGCAAATTATTTACCCTAGAAATTTTGCTTCAATTTTAAGTAAATTGATTACTAGCAAAATGCTTATTCATCTCTTCTTAAAATCAATATGCATTAATTAAATAAAGTAACTAAACACAAATATATGCTGATATGCATAACTTTTAGTTAGGTAAGTGAAGCTAGTGACAAACAATTTTTCTATAAATATATTGAATTTGTCCATGCATAGTTTTATATTTAAAATTGCAAGTGAAAATTCTCTTTTTACTTTTATCTGTGTCATGGCTAGAGATGGTCTTAATTTTTTTTCTGAAATTCTGTTTTTAGAAACTACAAAAGAAAGTAATGCCATAAAACCCAAACAAGAGTACGATGTTCTGTTGATTCTTATTAGCACATTTGTTTATCATTAAATTTTCAGAAAATAGAATATGAAAATTAAGTTTGTAGATGAAATGAGATAAGATTTTCCTTGTATCTATTTCTATATAATCTATAGCAATATCTCTTTTTTTTTTATAAATGTTTTTTTTTTTTTTTTTGTGGTTTTTGGGTCACACCCGGCAGTGCTCAGGGGTTACTCCTGGCTCCATGCTCAGAAATTGCTCCTGGCAGGCACGGGGGACCATATGGGGCACCGGGATTCGAACCAATGACCTTTTGCATGAAAGGCAAACACCTTACCTCCATGCTATCTCCCGGCCCCCCCCTTTTTTTTTTTTTGCAATATCTTAATAAAGATATCAAAATATCTTATATATCTTGTACCTGTATATCTACATCAATATCTTGACATAGTAATATATTTGTAGAGATATAGATCTAAAAGAGAAATGTCTGTATCTATATATAACTATATTTGCAGTATATTATATACAATTATATATTATTACATATATAATATATAATATATTGCATATATCATATATACATATATCTTAGGTAAAGTTTATTTGAAAGCCCAAATTTAAGACAAAATAGAGCAGAGAGTAGGAGGATGCCAAAAAAGCAAATTGACAGTACATTTATAGAACAGAGAATTCAGTGTACCTATATACACTGTCCAAAGTATGAAATTATGATGACCAGTGTTTTACTAACTAGTCAACTAAAAGTACTTATTTGTTTTATGGCAGTTAAATGGATTGTTTGGACCCTCAAATTTTATTAGCACTTATAAATTAAGAGTTCTTTAAGTTTGCATTAATAAATTAAGGGAGAAAAATAAAAAATAAAAAATAAAAATAATTTAGTAGAAAACTCATGTACTTTAGGAAAATGTTTGCTCTAGAGACACTCAAATTCAGAAGCATAACAGAGTTTTTTTAAGATACATCAAAAAAGTAAAAATGAAGTACAAAGTAATATTAACAAAAAAAAGTTAATCTGAATAAAAATTATTTGGGGCTATGAAGTTGAATCAAATGATTAGAGGACATTCGTTGCCTGAAGGAGCCTGTGGCTCTAGTCACCTTCACATGATTCTTCATCACAAGATACCTTTATCAGGGAAGGAATTGTGGGCACTCTGGGCATTACCCCTAAAATAAAATTAACCAAAAAATTGCAATATCTATTTTTAACTAAAATTAGTATGGACGAAGAAAATAATGTTTTTTTTTCTTTTTTCTTTTTTTT
>PVKC010046412.1:0-11187 GCA_004027635.1 Crocidura indochinensis
CAGGAGCTATTTCTTTTTTTTTTCTTTTTATTTTTGTGTGTGTGTGGTTTCTTTGGGTCACACCTGGCAGTGCTCAGGGGTTACTCCTGGCTCCATGCTCAGAAATTGCTCCTGGCAGGCACGGGGGACCATATGGGGCACCGGGATTCGAACCGATGACCTTTTGCATGAAAGGCAAATGCCTTACCTTCATGCTCTCTCCCGGGCCCCATAGAGCCAGGAGTAAGCCCTGAGCACTTCCAGGTGTGACACCCCTAAAAAAAAAAAGCACCAAAAATAGATAAAAATTAAAAAACAAAATAGCTAAGAAAAATATTTTTGTTATACTAATTAGAGAAATATTGAGAATGTTGGCTCATGCCTTCCCCATATTTTAACTTAAGAAGTTCAATATGTTGTTTAACTGAATCATTAGATAATTATTAAAATAACAAAAAAATGTATCAAATGAGAAATATTAACCCAATGTATGTTCCATAATTGGTGAAAAGCGAATTTAGTAAAGGCTTCTCAAATAATAATCAGTGCTTGCTGTGGCATATATATTTATAGTGCAATCTTCATAGTTTTAGATTTAATTTCCTATTTTCCATATTATTCTTATTGTGAAACTAGTTTCCATTAATCAGAATTTCTTTTAGTTTTGTATTAATTTTCCATTTAAACAATATTGATCTGGTAGCAAGAGTAAATTAAAATGTCTATGTTAGGATGAATGATTCTGAAACCAAAAATTTCTGAACAAATTGTTTAAATTGATGCTCTTTTTATTATTGTTCTTGTTAATTTGCTATTTTTTTTTACCAATAGCCATTCCTATTTACTTTCATTTTAAAACATATGATTAAAATTTATTCCTAAATAATATATGGGTGTTGATAGAGGCTCAACACCTTACTTTAAAAATAAATCATTAAAAACCAGCAGAATGAGCCATTTCGTTTAAACAACAGAAGGAGAAAAAACTGCTCTATTTTCTGGATGTCTACTCTTATAATGCTAAGAGCTAAAGTAAAATGAATTGAGACCTTTGACTATAAGTATTAGGAAATATTCATAGCAGAGTCACTGCTAATTTAGAAGTGTTGATCTGTCATAACTACTGACAAGTGTAGAGTTCTCTAGTGAATTGCTTACTTAGGTTTTTGTTGTTGTTGGCTAAAAAGAAATCTTTAAGAAAAACAGACACATTTAGTTCACTCCTTTAAATTCACTTGTCTTACAACTCATTCTCCTTCTGAAAATGAGTTTTGTCTAGTGTTTTCCCCTGAGAAAAAACTTAAAACAAAGCAGAAAAATACTCACATATTGTTTTTAGACAGACTTTTTGCTCAGAATTTTAAAAGAAAGTGAGAGCAACTTTATATAATGCAGTATCTGTAGGCACCATAAAATGTTATTATTTATTATTGCCTTTAAAAAGTTTTATTGATATTTTCAAATTTGTATATATTGAATATTTGGGTATATTTCTGATATCGGGTTTGGATATACAGTTATAAGTACATATCTTTAGCCTCATATTCTTTCAGGCAGTTTATGTCTCTTCGAATGTCAATCTAAAAGATAGCTCAAAATTGGAGGAAGAAACACAAATAAAATAATTGTCTAAAACCATGTGGTAAAAGATTTAAATTAATTAATTGTAGTAGGCTTATCTTGAAAATGAGACAAAAGTATAGGACAAAAATCTCATATGTCTCCATATATTGATTTCTGGATCTAGTACATGCAGGAATGTTTTTCATCTTTGCTAGTGTTACTGGTTTACATTTTTCACATAAAATGCATCTGTATTGCCAGAAATGACTGAGAATCCTTTCATCTTACATGAAAGCTGAAAGAATATGGAAATCCTTGCATTTCAAGTTAATGTGGAAGCACAACAGGTGACCTAGCCACAGGGAACACGGAAGTCGGTGGAGTTCCAGAAGCACAGCTACTAGGGATGCGTGTCCCAAGGGATGAATGAGCTGGTGCTCTTGTGAGGTGGTTTAAATAGTTAAGAAACTATCCGGGGTGCATGGCAGCACTAGCATTGCAGACACAAAAACAACTATTTCAGTCACAGCAACGTAGTTCACCCATGAAACAAAGTAAACTGCTTCCACTGAGACTACAAATTTGTGTGCAATGTCCGATAACAGGCTAGGGAGGAATAACTGGAAAAGGAAATCATGCAATAATGGCATAGCACACTCAGGTTTTTTCCAGAAAGGCAAGACGTAGGAAAGGACCAAGATGAGATGATCTAAATCAGTAGAAATTTTATTTTAGAAGTAGCTTTGGACAGCCTTGTGGGTAACCTTAGGAAAGAAGTTCAGGAAAGATGAATAACCTTTTTTTTAAGTATAAATATTTTTGATTTGTTTACAGGATCTTTCTAGACAAGATATTAGATAAAAAATAATATGTGTGAACTGAGTAAGATAAATGCATATCATGCAACAAAGTCTGAGATCTTACTACTAAGAGGATCAGTGAGCAGCATGCACTGGACTTAATATATGCACTGGACTTGCAAACAAGTATGCATTGGTCAGTCTGGCAAGAGAAAAGAACTTGAAGAGCAGGATGTTGAAGGGATTTTCTTCTGAATATTCTGGATGCATATTTGGCCCTGTTAGCAAGAATTTTTCTATACAATCTTTCTATTTCTTATAAACTTACTCCTCCAATTTCCTTCTTGTCTCTATAATGCAGCATATATATATATATATATATATAATCTAGAAATTTCATTTTATCTTTTCAGAATAGTAGTAGCTATGGAAACTTCTAGTCCAATATGAGGTTAGGTCCAATGTATTTAAGGTTCCATGTCCTTAATTAGTAGAAATAAACCTGAGTGTATTTTGTTATAGGAGACAATGCCAAATACTAGTCTGTTGATTCCTAAGGATATACTATTTAGTATTAGAAACCTTCATTTGTTCAGCTTGTAATCAGCATTTTACCCTCCATGTGAGAAGAATTATATTCCATGGTAGTATCAGTTCTGCTGTCTCCCTTAAGGGAAAACCTTTTCTTGAGCTTAATTTCGTGTGTATCTGTGAGAGAGAAAGAGAGAGGAAAGAAAAGGAAGAACTTATAAAAAAGAAAAAGTATTAATTTGATTCATAAATGATAATGAATGATTAAATTGGTTAATGAAATGATTTATTTGTGTTGATTTCTAAAAAAACTGTTCTATATGTGGTTGAATGATTAACAAAACCTGTAGAATGAAAAGAAAATACAATCTGACACGAGTGGACAGTCTATAGTCAGAAAAAGCTGAGTCAAGATTGTGAGTAAGAAACATAATTGTTGTAGGCAGAGATAGAGTGTCTCTCCTAAAATGATTTTCCTTAGAATCTCTGCCACTCCCCATACACAATCTCTCAATCATGGCCTAGAATTCTGCATGTTGAAAAAATTTCAGAATGGGCTCTATAGATGTTATGGTTCTCTCAAAGGCTTTATGGTGCTTTTGAGAAAACATGGTACTCACTGTTTCTTTACACAGAAAGGAGAGACAGACTTCATTTTTATTCCCTTGATCACACCAAGTAACTCACAATTTCAAATAATTAAAAACATTTATAAAACATTTATTTAAAAACATAAAAAACATTTAAAAAGTTAATATATTAATGACTTTTCTAGGCCAGTCTATGGCATTCTCTATTTCCACTAGTAAATCTACAATATCAATAATAAAAAATAAAGTTAAACATTAAACTACATACCATTAAGGGGGAAATTAATAAATTAGATTTATAACAGTAGAAATGAATGATATGTACACAATCAAGTAAGGTGACACAGAAGGAGGAGACTGTCCAAATATTATAACGAAGGGTCAGCGTATAGTAGAAAAAAAATTGGAATCTGATATAAGATAAAATGTGATAGATCCAGAGAAATAATGTAGCTTGAAGGATCCTTGCCTTGGATATGGCTCCCTCGAGCTTGATATCCAACACCCCACATGATCATCTGAATCTGTTAGGAGTGATCTCTGAGTTCCGAGCCAGGAGTAAATAAGATCACATTGTATGTGGCCCCATATTCCTTAAGTAACAAGTGTATAAGAAATTGCTAGAGATTCTTTTCATTATTAAAGAATATCCATAATATTTATCATGTACATAAGCCAATCTCATCCTATGATAGACTTTTCTATGTAGTTTTGATTACTCTTAAGTATTCTTTCTACATTCGTTTCTTTTAAATGGTATTCAAATTACTAATGGTGACAACTGCTTATTATAGTCATAATCTATTTTGTTACCCTTAATAAGAAACATTTGGCTAGATGTTGTTTATTTATATTGATGTAAAATTGGAAACATTTTACTCAATTTAAACATCCTGTGATTTGCAAGTTTATCTGCCTTTGTGCATCTCAGGCTATATCCTTATAATTCCTTATGTAGTTCACAGTGGGAAAGAGTTTGAAAGTGAAGCACATTTTGAAAATAAGCCCCGAAGATATCCAGTGATTTCCAAGATAAATGAATTATGCATTTTCTTTTGCTGAGTTTTGTAGAGTAAATCATTGAAACTTCAGGTGATAACACTTTTAAGCAAAAGATGGATGGATTTGGTTGAGCCACATTAAGTGATGCAGCACTAACTATCTATCTGCTATCCAAAAGGCTGTTTCCTGGAGGAGGAAAGAGATGGTAACAAAATGGTACAAGTGAGTACAACTGATGGTCAGATTGTGAAGAGGAGGTGATAACTGACCCAATATCTACTATCTCCTTCACCCCAACATTATACCCAAACTCCTCCTTGATCCTACTCATGTAAAATCACCCCAACCCATTACTTTCATTATCACATTGGGGAATAGTTCTTGCTTATTTCTAGCTCTATGTACAGATATTATGTCTGGTGGTACTCAGGGAACCTGAGATATGCCTGGGATAGCATTAGGGTCACCTATATACAAGGCAAGACCTTAATGCTTAGACTATCTCTCTTGCCCTTGTCCTCACTTGTTATTCCACTAGTAAAACACAAATATAGCACTTTTTTCTGTGTATATTGAGCAAGAGGATATGTGTATGTGTTTCTGTTGTGAGAAATAGCCTTTAAATTTCTTTTCTAAAAGGCCAGTCATATGGCATTCTCTATTTCCTCCACAAAACCTATAATACCATCAACAAAGGTATATTATAACCCACATTTTATAATATCTTAAAAGTCCCACAATTATAATTTGCCCATAGTTATTTTTTTCCTAAAACGTGTATGTCTCTAGGACTACAACCTTGGTGTTAGAATTATTTAAATACATGAAAAATCAAGTTTTTAAAAAATATTTTGATTATTATATATGATCAAGGATAAAAAGATTTACTGCTTGTATGGAAATCGATAGAATATATTATTGAAATGTCTGTACTTCAGAATGTCATTTTCATTGTTTTACTTTGTACATTTGTTTTTTTTATACTGAGTTAAAAATTATCAAGAGATATGAAATACTACATTCCTTATAAACATGATTTTTTTTCTATTTTTTGGGGGGGTAGACTTTGAGTGTTGAAGACTCCATAGCTTTGTGTTCAAGGATCAATCTTGTAGTGTTTGGGGAACCACATACAATACTGGGGCTCAAACTGAAGCGAACCAGATCCAAACCTTTGCAAATGTTTGCAGCACCAAAAATTTGATTCTTGATAATTTTTGGATTGCTCGAATTTTACCAATGCATATTTTTGTTAAAATTTTTGTATAACATATTCTTTTGAATGAGATGGCGATCAGTGTATATAAAATGCCTGTATCTCCAATTTGAGCATAGTGAATATCTTACTTCGTTCTTAATTTTCCTGTATATGACATTGTCCATAGCCATTGACCATGATTTCCCTCTATCTAGAAGGGGCTTCTTTTTATTGCTAAAATATAAAATACTTAATATTTTATAGGTTTTATGTTATGACTTTTGATTGCTTGATGTGCTAAAAGTTTATAGTCTTCAACATGTACTAATCTGAAGTTCTTGTCTCTGTATATAAATTTCCCTACCTTAAAAATAAGGACCAATTATACAAAATATCAACCAATAAATTATTGCCCAACTTTTATGGATTTACATAAGAGGGTTGTTAATAGATAAAGTAATAAAAGAATAGAAACGGGGGCCAGGCGGTGGCGCTGGAGGTAAGGTGCCTGTGCTAACCTAGGATGGACCGCGGTTCGATCCCCCGGTTCCCCATATGGTCCCCTGTGCCTGCCAGGAGCGACTTCTGAGCGAATAGCCAGGAGTAACCCCTGAGCGTCTCCGGGTGTGACCCAAAAACCAAAAAAAAAAAAGAAAAAAAAGAAAAAAAAGAATAGAAACACATCTTGCTCACTTCTGCAACAGAAATTATCACTTCAGTAGACGTGTGTGCCTGTATAGTCAATACTTTTTGAAATCTCCAAGCACATCTTTTGAAGTGATCATTTCTGTTGTAGTAGTTATTGTAGGTGACTTTGCTTTTACTGTTATTTGGCTAATTCACTGCTATCAGTTGAAGGGAAGGTGAAATTTTTCCATGACATTAATATCTGGGAATACATTTTTTAACTGCTTTTCAATTTCTCTACTTATGTTTAATATTTTTGTTTTATTTTATCTAGAAATTCAGACCATCAAGACACATGAATCTATTTAGCCAAGCACCCAGTTTTCATCAAAAAATCTCAGAAGGTGAAATTTTTCCATGATATTAACATCTGGGAATACATTTTAACTGCTTTTCAATTTCTCTACTTATGTTTAATATTTTTTTATTTTATCTAGAAATTCAGACCATCAAGACACATGAATCTATTTAGCCAAACACCCAGTTTTCATCAAAAAATCTCTATTGAATTTCCAAATGACATGTTAGATAAAACTTAGGTCATATATATTTTTATATAGCAAAGAGTCAATACCACTTTTAAAATCATAAAATGTATATCAGTGTCATAAACAAGTTATATTTTAGTCCTTGAAAGTTATTTACTATATATTATCAAAAGTTACACTGTCTCTAATTTATGCTACAATATATTTGACAGGGTTAAATGAATTACAATTTTGTGACAGTTAAAGATAAATCAAGTCATTATAAATAGCGCATAGTCTCTGAATAACACGATTGTGGCATTAGATGTATTATAAAATGATACTTTAATCTCTTTTGAGAAAAATTAATTTAACTGTAATATTTAGGGAAGGTGGTTGTGGTTAACTTTATTGCTCTACTAGATGGTATGATTTTTAAATTACATTTTTCCTGAAAATTGGTATAATCTAAAATTTTCATTCTCTTCAACAATGAAGATCAGCTGTGAGTCAATGCTTATGTAAAATAAATGAGTAGATAATTGTTCTGAATGTGCTGCAGTGGTTTTGAGTATAATGCAGATATAATTAAAAACAAAATAATTACAGTAATTATATGGCAACCTTGACATTAATTACTGATACGTTTAAATTACATGCAACTTATCACTATTACACTTAAATTTTCTAAGGAATAAGTGTATGATCACAGAAAACTAATAGATCCTTAAAATAATTCCTGGTAAAAGGAAAACTTTTATAACCTATACTCTATTAACCTTCATTTTGCTATGTACAAACTTTCTAGAAGTTGTTATTTCACAATTTCATTATTAGAAACTATACTAGAAGTGATATACATTAGTCACATATATTTTTCATCTAAGATAAAGGCAGTTCTTGGGACTGGAGTGATAGCACAGTAGTAGGGAGTTTGCCTTACACGCAGCCAACTTGGTGCTGACCTGGTTTCGATTCCCAGCAGCCCAAATTGTCCCCCAAGCCTGCCAGGAGTTATTTCTGAGAACAGAAGCAGGAGTAATCCCTGAGCCACCTCGTGTGTCCCAAAAACAAAAACCAAAAACAAAAACAAAAAAATAGCTCTTGAAGGACCAAATACAGGTAAGAATTGATGTATTCAGTCTGCATTTTTCTCATTTTTCTCATTTTTCATTTAAATAAATATACTGTTTACTTGCCTTTTTGATACATGATTATGGTGAATTATTAAAATGTAATATAGATATTTTACTCTAGTACTTTACTTTTTAATTTTGTAGATAAAAATAAATTTGGGAACTTAAAATAACACAATAGTTCAAAAATCATGACTCAGTGAGGGTTTGAATTAATGTTTATAGATGCGGCCTATGAAATTAATAATTTCACATTATCCTAGTAAAGAACAATAAAGCATAATTAATTTCCTATACTTTCCATGTTATTGTTAAGGGATCTGGGGACTAGGAAAAGTCTGTGAAAAGATTAAAAGGTTTTCAACTCATGTTTTGGCCTTTTTCATCTTTTGAATGGATTCCTCTTTTATAGTTCATTAAAGACCATGTGTATGATTCTCTCAGAACATGCGTGGAAGTGTTCCTGTTCCTGTATCAATTCTAGAATAAATAAACAGTATCAGAAGATCTGGTCACTTAAATAGTATAAAATACCAAAATATATGCTTTTAGCTAATCTGAGTCAGTTGCATGGGCATATATATTTTAGATTCTTAGTTTTATTAAAATAATGTTATTTTATAATATGTTTATTTAAATACCTTGATTACAAATATGATTGTAGTTGGGTTTCAGTTATACAAAGAACACCCATCTTCACCAGTGCAACATTCCTATCACCAATGTCCCAAATCTCCCTCCTCCCCACCACTCCCCACTTTCACCACCGCCTGTATTTGAGACAGGCTTTCTACTTCCCTCATTCATTCACATTGTTATGATAGTTGTCAGTGTAGTAATTTCTGTAACTATTCATTCACCACTCTTTGTGGTGAGCTTCATATCTTGAACTGAACCTTCCAGCCCTCATCTCTTTTGTCTCTGAGAACTGTTGCAAAAATGTCTTTTATTTTTCTTAAAGCCCATAGATGAGTGAGACTATTTTGTGTCTATCTCTAATAATTTTTTTATTGTGACCAACGTGAATTGCAAATCTTTCACAGTAACATTTGAGGTACATAATGGCATTGAATCAGAGGTATTCCCATCACCAGTGTTGTCCTCCCTTCACCCCAGTTTCCAGCAGTTCCCACCTTTGCCACCCATCCCTTTGACTGCTAGTATAACCGGTCCCATCTGTGTATAGCTTGTTGAATATTGGCTATCAATTCTGATGTCATTGACTTTGGGTTTGGTGTTTAAGTATGATCCTTTTTTATTTCTACTCAATGTTCATATGACTGTTTGGTTCTGGTACCATCCATTTTATTTTTCCTCTCAATTTATGAAAATAAGATGATTCAAGTTATGTGGTTCTGTTTGGAAAAAAGAGAAAAGTAGAAAAAGAAAAAAGAAAAAACAACAACCAAAAAACCCAGGAGGAGTTCAAGGTTATAAACATCAATTTAAAAAGAAGAAAGGATAAAAAGAAGAAAAAATAACAAAAACTACACAAAAAAGAAAAACCTACAACAACAAAAAATCAAAACAAAACAAAAAAAGAAACAAAAATCAGATAAAAGACCAAAACCAGCAACTACAAAAAAAGCACCACAGCAACAAATACAATAACCAAACAATAACCATGAGAACTAAAGAAAAGAAAAAAAAAAGAAAAGAAAAGAAAAGAAAAAAGGAAGGAGGCCTGGTATGGCAAGGATATTTTTGCTTTTGTTTTTTGTTTTTGCAGAGGCACGGTAAATTTGGGGGAAATTAGCAAGGGAATTCCCTTGGCCTAAAAGATATAAGGTTTCTCCACCCTTAAAACATACGTTCATGGGAATAACTACAGGCTCCATACACACTCCTTTTCACACCCTATAGACTCCTTATGGTGCCAGGAGACTTTCTACTCAGTTGAAGAAAAATATCTAAAACATCTCGTATTTGGTAAAAAAAAAATTCTTTAAGTACAAAATAATTAATTGTAGATGTTACTATTTAACTAACCCAATCTATCTGTACTTTAGTGGTGTCATTTTTGTTCTCTTGTTCTTCTCCAGTGAGAAAAAGTGTTTTATAGCACTCTCCAAACAAGTGGAAGCAGAGATAAACAGATAGGACTATATTAAGCTGAGAAGCTTCTGCACCTCAAAAGAAATAGTGCCTAGAATGCAAGAGCCACTCAATATTATATTATATTAATTATATTATATTATATTTATTATATTATATTATATTATATTATATTATATTATATTATATTATATTATATTATATTATATTATATTATATTATATTATATTTATTATATTATATTATATTATATTATATTATATTATATTATATTATATTATATTATATTATATTATATTATATTATATTATATTATATTATATTATATTATATTATATTATTCACACAAAACCCATCAGATAAGGAGCTAATATCCAAAATATACAAGGCACTGACAGAACTTTATAAGAAAAAAACCTCTAATCTCATCAAAAAAATGGGAGAAGAAATGAACAGACACTTGGATAAAGAAGAAATACAAATGACCTAAAAGCACATGGAAAAATGCTCCACATCATTAATCATCAGATAGTTGCAAATCAAAACAATGATGAGGTATCATCTCATGCCACAAAGATTGGCACATATCACAAAGAATGAGAACATGTAGTGCTATCGGGGATGTGGAGAGAAAGAACTCTCATTCACTGCTGGTAGTAATGCCATCTAGACCAGCTTTAAGGCAAACAACATGGGAATTGGGCTCCCATCTGATTTTGCTATACCACTCCTAGGGATATACCCTAGGAACACAAAAATGCAATTCAAAAATCCCTTCCTCACACCTATATTCGTTGCAGTGCTAAATAGCCAGACTCTGGAAACAACCAAGATGCCCTTCAACAGATGAATGGCTAAAGAAACTGTGGTACATATACACAATGGAATATTATGCAGCCATCAGGAGAGATGAAGTCATGAAATTTTCCTATATATGGTTGTACTCTATTATGCTGAATGAAATAAGTCAGAAGGAGATAGACACAGAATCATCTCACTCATCTATGGGTTTAAAAAAAGATTAAAGACATTATTGTCCCAGGGACAATAGAGTGAAGGGCTGTAAGGACTGACCCACAATGTGAAGCTAACCACAGAGAGTGGTGAATGCTGTTAGGGAAATAACTACACTAACATCTAGCATGACAAAGTTAATGAATGAGAGAAGTCTCAAATACA
>PVKC010046413.1:0-11239 GCA_004027635.1 Crocidura indochinensis
TAACTTTGCTACTCCCGTTTACCAAAATTTAGCCCAAAAGTTCTCCTGTTCTGACATCCATTTGTGCTTTCATCTCAGGTGCCTCATTTGGGGGGGGGCAGTACAAATATATTCCTTGAGCTGAATCAGTATCCCCCGCCTCCCAAAGTGGCCTGGGCCTCTCCACATTCTCAAGCCCTATGCCTAGAATTTCACATATTATTTACTGACATACATTTGCTCTCTCTCATCTCAGTTGGGTCACCCAAGGGTGGTAATTACAGGTGCTGAATCTGTCTCCCCAGCCCCCTAATGTGACTATGCTCCTCCACTTTCCCTCATCCTGAACCCAGAACATGGCCCACCCTGATGCGCACCTGCCCTCTTAAATCACATGCTTTAGCTGTGGGGTGGCTTCTATAGTCCAGAAACTCAATCCATGTACCCAGCCTCCCAGTGCTACCAGTATTTCTCCCCTTACCCCAGCTCAAGGCTGATGACATCGCTATCTTGATGTCACACTGGCATTGCATCCCACATCCTTCATCTTTTCAGTGAGATCTGTAATCCTGGAGCTGAATCTATTCCATCAGCCTCCCAATGTGAACATTTATCGCTACCTTTTCCCAATTTCTTAGCACCAAAAATCATTCTTCCTGACATTAGTCTGCCCTCTCATTCCACATACTTAATCCATGTTGCCCTTGCCTTGCAGGTGTTATTGTCTTAAGCGGAATCTGTTTTTCCAGCCTCCTTAGTATACCATACCACTCCCCTTTCCCAATCCCTAGGCTCAGCACATCACCTGTCCTGATGTCTGTCTGCCCCTTCATTTCACATTATTCATCTGGGAGAAGGGAAATTCCATTCTGGAATTGAATCCTTATCCCTAGGCTCCAGATGCAACCTGTGCAGCTCCCCTTTCTCAACCCAGCAAGTTACATATATCAACGTATGTGTGCTCTCACCCCAGCTGCCTCATTGGAGCAGTAGGACTTATAGTCCTGGGGATGAACTCATATCTCCCAGCCCCCAAAACTAATGGCTCAGCTCTCCTTTCCCATTAGCTGCATCCAGAACATAACTTGTCCTGACTGATGTCTGTCTAACCATTTCTTTCAGGTGCATCATTAGAGTGACTGAACCTGTAGTCTTGGAGTTGAATTCAATTCACTAGACTCCCAATATGACCCATGCTGCTACTTTTTCCCAAGCTCTAGGACAAGACTGTAGCAGGCCCTGTCATCCCAGATGCCTCATTTGAGAGGACCTGGAATCCTAGAGTTGAATCCATATACACAGTCCCTAAATCCAATCTTTGCCATTCCCCTGGCCCGAGGCCAGTGCCCAGAATAATCCCCATCCTGATGATCACTTACCATTTTGTCCTATATCCTTTATCTGTGTGAAGGGACCTGTAGTTCTGGAGCTGAATATTTATGTTCCAATCTCTAATGCAACCTGCCTGTGCTGCTCCCCTTTTCCACATGCATAGGCCTAAAAATTCTCTGTCTTGATGTCCAGCTATCCTCTCATCCCAAGTACTTCCTTTGAGATCTGGGTACTATTGTCCTGGGATGAATTTATCTTCCATCCTGCCAGTGCTCCTATTTTCTAAGTTTTGGCTCCAAAAATCTCTCCAATCTTGATGTCATCTGAGCTCTCATCCAAAGTACATTAACTAAAGGTTGTAACCTGTACTTTTATATCTGAATCCATATCTCCCAGCATCCCGATGCTACCTGTCCTACTCTCTTTCCCAAACCCAAGGCCTAGATAGTGGCCCATCTTGAAGTTCATCTGACATCTTGTAACCGGTGCATCATTAGAGGGCTGGAGTTGAATCTATAACTACCAGTCACTCAATGTGATACACACCGATCCCTTTCCCAAAACCTAGACACAGAACAACAACTGTTCTAAAGTCCAGATGCCCTCTCATTCAAGGCACATCACTTGAGTGAGAGGACAAGTAATGCTGGAGTTGAATCCATATCTCCAGCATCACACTACCTGAGATTCTCCCTTCTCCCAAGACCTAGGTCCAATTCTGTCTTATCTATCATCAAGGGGCTTCGTTTGTGGCCAGTAACCTGTAATCCTAGAGCTGAATATGTATCTTCAGTTTCTGAAGACGACCAGTGCCACTCCCCTTTCCCAAGCCAGAGGCCCAGTATTTCTCCAAACTAAAGTTCTTTTGTCCTCTCATCTAGGTCTGTGATCCAAAGGGTGGGAACCATAGGTAGTCCTGTTGCTAAATCCATATTCCCAGCCTCCCTATATGATGTGTGCTGCTCCCCTTTCCCTCAGTTTGGGCCCAGAATGTGACCCATCCTGATGTGCATCTGTCCTCTTAACTCACATACCTCAGCTCTGGGCTGGCTCCTCTAGTACAGAAACGCAATCGATGTCTCCAGCTGCACAATGCATCCAGTTATGCTCCCCTTACCCCAACCCAAGACTGATTAACTCCATTTTGATATCCCACTGCCCTCTCAGCTTGCATCATTCATCTCTAGCAGGGGTCCTCAAACTTTTTAAACAGGGGTCCAGTTCACTGTCCCTCAGACCATTGGAGGGCCAGACTATAGTAAAAAAATTACGAACAAATTCCTATGCACACTGCATGCATCTTATTTTGATGTGAAGAAACAAAACGGGAACACAAAATGTGGCCCGCAGGCCGTAGTTTGAGGACCACTGATCTCTAGAGTATGAACTGTAATTCTGGAGCTGAACACAAATCACCAAAATTTTTCACTCCCTTTCCTGAGCTCTAAACTGTAAATGTCACACATCCTGACCCAGGTCTGCCCTCTCATCCTACATCCTTAATCTTTGAGGCAGTCCCTATTGTCCTAGAGCTTAATCAGTTTCCCTATCCTCTCTACATGACCTTCGCCATTCCCCTTTTCAAACTCCAGGTTCAGAATGTCACCGGTCCTTCTGTCCTTCTATCCCATAATCCAACATATTCCATCTTAGAGGAGGGCATGTCATCCTGTAGCCGAACCTGTATCCCTAGACTCTTGGTATGGCCTGTGCAGCTCTCCTTTCCCATACTCTAGGCTCAGAATGTCACCTGAACTGGCAGACCCTGTCTTTTCACCCCAACTGCCTTATTCGAGAGGTGAGACCTATAGTCCTGGAGCTGAATCCATATTTCCCAGCCTCCCAAAGCTAAAGACTTAGCTCTTCTAGATACCTATATCCAGAATGTCACCTGTCCTGATGTCCATCTGACCTCTCATCCAAGTGCATCACCAGAGGGACTGGGCCAGTAGTCCTGGAGCTGAATCCATCTCCCTATTCTTCAATGCTATCTGAATAGCTCCCTTTTCCCTGCCCAGAACAACATCTATCCTGAAGATCCATCTGACATGTCAGTCCATGTGAGTCATTTTAGGAGAAGGACCTGTAGTCCTTTCCCCAGAATCCCAACACAGCCTGCATAGGTACTGTTTCTCTAGCCCTAGACCTATAACTTTGTCAGTTCTGATGTCAATCTACACTCTCTACCCACATTCTTCATCTCTCTGGTGGGATCTGTATGTCCTGGGTATTAATCTGTATTCCCAGCCTCACTCATGGACCCTTGCTGCTGCCTATTCCCAAGTCCTAGCACAGAAGTTCGCAGTCCTGATATTGATTGCACTCTCATCACAGGTGTATCCTTGTAGTCCTGGAGCGTAAATTGACACCCAACAATCAAACCCAAACAAAGGCGTTCCCTCCCCATCTTCCTTTTTCCTAAATCTCTGTTGTGGTATGTAAAAGCCTCCCTGGATTAATTGATCTTCCCCCTCCTGGTATTGGGAATTGGTTTGAATAAGGAAAAAAGTTCTGGCTTGTTGGCTGAAGAGAGAGACAGAGGCACAGGCCATGAATGCCATGATTATCCTTTCCTGACTGACTTGGTTCATTATTTCTTTGCCACTACCCTGCTGCTTCAGACCCAGCTGCATGCAGTTAGATATATGGTGCCTGGAGAGAGATCGAAACCTGTAGGCTTTTATTTTACAACTGGCACTCAAACAGCGACCCAGTACTCAGAGACCCGAGAAAACTCCAACGATGGTGAGTGCCTTGACCCTCTGATGCATCATCACCATCAAGGCCTACTTGAACTGGACTTAGTGTACAGGCCCTGCACCAGAATATCAGTACACATGGACCCTGTTCTGAATGCATCAGAGGCCCCTTCAGGCGGGACAGAAGCAGAAAGTGAAGGGAAGAGAACTGAAGACTCTGAGCAGAGTCTCAGAGGCCAAGGTCCACAGCCTTTTTTCTCCCAAAGGTGTTTTGTTTGGGGACTTCAGCCCCCCCCCCACCCTGCATCAGATTATCGAGGTCACTAATAGGGACAGAAGCCAAAGAGAAAGCCCCATTTGAGGGGAATCAAAAGCAGAAAGATGAGCGGGTCCCCCCACCCAGATTCCAGCTCAGGAACCAAAAGTCTTTCTTAGAAGACCTAAGTAGCCTAACAGAGATGGAAAAGATGCAGAAGATGAAGGATTCAAGCCCAGCAGAAGCCCAACAGAGAAGCTGCTCTCAGAACCTCCTGCAACTTTCTTCTTGGTTAATCTCTCAATCCTATTTGCATAAGTCATTTAAACTATGTGTTCTGGTAAACTGTGTGCTCTGCCTGAATTAGTTCTTTTTTTGTTTGTTTTGTTTTGTTTTGGTTTGCTTTTGGTTTGGGGTCATACCCAGCAGCGCTCAGGAATTACTCCTGGCTCTCTCCTCAGAAATCGCTCCTGGCAGGCACAGGGGACCATGTGGGATGCAGGGATTAGAACCACCGTCCTTCTGCATGAAAGGCAAACACCTTACCTCCATGCTATCTCTCCGCCCCACCCACTTTTTTTCTGAATTAGCTCTTTTTTTTTTTTTTTTTTTTTTTTTGGTTTTTGGGACCACACCCGTTTGATGCTCAGGGGTTACTCCTGGCTAAGCACTCAGAAATTGCCCCTGGCTTGGGGGGACCATAAAGGACACCGGGGCATCAAACCGCGGTCTTTCCTTGGCTAGCGCTTGCAAGGCAGACACCTTACCTCTACCGCCACCTTACCGGCCCCCTTAATTAGTTTTTAATACTACTGCTTTGCCCCACTACAAACAGAAAACTTTGTATCCAACTGTAGTGGTTTAATATTAGTTGCATTTCCAGGGAAATGCATAATGTTGTTAAAGTTTTAAAAGTTCTTAGCTATCCTAGTGAATCTTTTTTGTTGCTATGATGTTTAATTGTGTATATTATTTAGCAACTTATTCTCAAATTATATCTGCAATAATGTTTTGATGTCTTTGTCCACAAAAGTCGATGACAAAGGAACTTGGATACTATAGACTATTATTTACAGTGATCATTATAAAAATGTTTTAGCAAACTTATTTTAAAACTGTATATATATGCAGAAATGTTTGTATAATTTTGTTTAAGGAAGTTTATTAAAAGAAACTTGAATGTTCTAGATTCATATTACAATGCTTGCTGTAAAAATGTTTAATAATTTTCAAATTAAGTGTATCTGTAGGATGGTTCTAAGGTTTATGTTCACAGGAGTCTATGAAAAATTTTGTGAGATATATAAGACAAAGATATGGAAAAATCTGATTGTTTTGAGAATGATGTATACAATTCAAACTTTGAAGTTATTACAGCCAAGTTTTGCAGCTCCTATGCAAACTAACAACCACTTTTCTAAGTTCTGATCTGAAGAAGTTCCCACATCTGGTGGAGAAAAGTAAAACAAAATTTTGTAACTTTTCTCATTTCTTATTTTATTTTAAACAAAAAGGTTGGAAATGTAAGATGACACCCATCAATCAACCCAAACAAAGGTGTTTCCCATCTTCCTCTTACCCATAAATATCTCTTTTGGTATGTAAAAGCACACCTGGATTACTAATCCTTCCCCATCCTAGTATTGGATATTTGGTCGAATCAAGAAAATAATTCTGGCTAGTTGGCTGAGGAGGAATGACCACTAAGCAAAGGACATAGACACCATGATTATCTTTTCCTGACTGGCTTGGTTAATTATTTCTTCCCACTACCTGGTTTCTTTAGACACAACTATGTGGAGTTTAAAAGATATGGTGCCTGGGTGATCTCCCATTCAAAACTGCCCCATAAGATCCAGCAATACCACTACTAGAGATAAACCTAGGAACAACAACAACAAATACATAATGCCCACTGAACTCCTATGTTCATTGTAGTAATATTTACAAAATCTGTAAAAAAGAAAAAAACAGATGTCTGATAACAGATGATTGGCTAAATAAACTATGGTATATACACGATGGAATACTATGCTGTTTTAGGATAAAATGAAGTAAGAAATCTGCCTATACATGTATGGACATGAACACTATTATGTTGAGTGAAATAATTCAGATGGAGAGAGATAAACACAGAATAGACTCACTCAAAAGACAGTAAAAGACAGTATCATAATAATACCCAGAGTCAATAGAAATGAGGGCCAGAAGGAAGAGCCATGATATGAAGCTTACCACAGGGAGTGGTAAGTACAGTTCTAGAAATAACTACACTACCATGACAATGATAGAGAAATAAATACATTTCTGTCTCAAAGATAGGCAGAGGATGTGGGTGTCAAAAAATGGAGGACAATGGTGGCAGGAAAGTTGCAGTGGTGAAGAGGGTGTGTGCATTTTATGTCTGAAATTCAATTACAACCATATTTGTAATCATGGTACTTAAATGAAAAGTATTTAAATAAAAAAGAAATAAAAACAAAACTGCCCAGACAAGAAGAGTGGAATGCCATATTCAAATTATTGAATGAAATAAATTTTGGGGGCAGGAGAGATAGCATGGAGGTAAGGCGTTTGCCTTTCATGCAGAAGGTCATCAGTTCGAATCCCGGCGTCCCATATGGTCCCCAGTGCTCGCCAGGAGCAATTTCTGAGCATGGAGCCAGGAATAACCCCTGACCACTTCTGGGTGTGACCCCCCCCAAAAAAAGAAAGAAATTTTTAACATAAATACTACTCTTTAGCAAACCTCTTATTTGCATGGGAGGAAAGGAAAAATATTCTTAGACAAGAACTTGCAACATTTGCAATAACCAAACTGACTCTAAATGAACATGGAAAGGTCACATTTATCAGCCAAATAACCAATTGTAAGAGCAACAACCATGCAAAATATAGTGGCACATCAGCCTTCTCTGCCAATAGTTTCTTGAATGTCAATCAAAAAAAAAATAAAAAAGACCTTTCCCATTAAAGGGCAGACTAGAATGTTGTATAAGTAAACAAAATCCAACCATTTACTGCTTATAGAAAACATGCCTAAAATCTCAAGATAGACACAGTGCCTGTGTCTATAATTGGTCTATAATTTCTATAATTGGTCTAAAGCAATTATAGAAATTAATGGAAAACCAAGAAAGCTGGTCCAGTTACACTTATTTCAGACCAAAATGTGCTCGACCTCAAGAAAGTATTTACGTACAAGGATGGATACTAATTATTGATCAGGGGAACCACAGAAGTTCTAACTCTAGCCAACATATATGCACCAAAAGTTGGGTCAGCAAATTTTGTAAGACTTATTCGCAAACTTAGAGAAACATATGGAAAATGTGATAGTAGTGGGAGATTTCAACACAGCCACTCTCACCACTGGATAGATACACTAGGCAGAATATCAGTAAGGAGATAAGAGCCCTAAATGAAAAACTAGAAGAGTTGTGACTAATGGATTTTACAGGGCCTTCCATTGCCCAAAAGTGGAATATACATTCTTCTCCAGTGCACATTCAATATTATGTAGGATAGATCACATTCTAGGACATAAGCCTAACTTACAATAATTTACCGATGTAAGAATCATACCAGACACCTTATCAGAATACAATGGAACAGAGATAGAGATTCATTGTAAAGAGATGTGGAGAAATTCTAATACCTAGACAGTTGAACAGCATGTAGTTTAATAACAGCTGCATCAAAGATAAAATCAGGAAAGAAATAAAGAGATTCCTTGAAACTAAAGATAATGAAGAAACAAGTTACCAAAATCTAAGAAACACAGCAAAATCAGTTATTAGGGGAAAACTCATAATGGTACAGGCCTACATATGCAAAGAAGAAAAGTTCAAATCAACAACCTGAAGGCACACTTTAAATATCTCAAAAATCAACAATAAAAGAACCCAACCACAAATAGAAGAAAGAAATAAATACTGGAGCAGAAATCAATGATATGTAAATGAAGGAATCAATGAAACCAGGAGCTGCTTTTTAAATAATATACACAATAGACAAGTCATTGCAAGATTAATAAAAAGAAAGTGTTCAAATAAATCAGATCAGAAACGAAAGGCTTAAATTACAACAGAACCCCCAGAATTTCAAGACATCATGAGAACTTGTTAAGAACTACTACTCTTTTAAGCTAGAGAATCTGGGAAAAAATGGACAGATTTCTGGAAACATATACTTCAAAACTGAATGAGGAGGAAGAAGATAGCCTAAGCTGGCCAATCACAAGCAAGAAAATTGAAATGGCAAAAATCTCCAGAAGAACAAAAGTCTAGGAGCAGATCAGTTGATGGATACATTTTATCAAACATTCAAAGATGAATTACTAACATTGATCCTTAATGCACTCATCCAAAAGAATGTATGCACACCACTATTCATCGCAGCGTTCACTGCAATAGCTAAGAGTTGAAATCAACCTAGGGAGGCTGGGCGGTGGCGCTGGAGGTAAGGTGCCTGCCTTGCCTGCGCTAGCCTAGGACGGACCGCGGTTTGATTCCCCAGTTCCCATATGGTCCCCCAAGTCAGGAGCGACTTCTGAGCGTATAGCCAGGAGTAAGCCCTGAGCGTTACTGGGTATGGCCCAAAAACCAAAAAAAAATCAACTTAGGATATTCAACAACAAATAAGTGGATCATGAATATGTGGTACAGATATACAATGGAATATACTACATACTCTTGGGAATGATACAATAATGCGATTAGCCACAACATGAATGAAACTGGAAGATATGTTAAGTAAAGTAAGCCAAAAGAAAGATAAGTCCAAGATGATATCACTTACCAGTAAAATTAGAATACTTGAATGAAGAAATGCAATGGTTTAAATTAGGGTTGTCTACTCCTAGGAATATACCCTAGGAATAGCAACAACAGCATCAAAACGAACAATACAAAAATTCCCTCTCCACCCTTAATTTCAATTGACAATTTACAATAGCCAAAACAGATGAGATGCTAAAGAAACTATGGTCCATTTACACAATGGAATACTATGCAACTGTTAGGAAAAATGGCGGGCATTTGTGTGTGGGGCTTGACGCACTTTTACAGCTGAAGTTAAAAAAAGGTGGGTTATGATACTCAGCAACGAACTGATAAAGCATATCTCAATTACATAGATTCGGGGGAGCAACATAAAGCAGGAAAGTAACTATCTATTCTTCTGGGCCAATGTATCTCAGCCTTCTAGAACTCCATCAGACAGAAGAAGGAGGCAATGTCCCTAATTCTTCTAGGGCATAAGATATTTCTTACAAGGCTATTTCTTACTGGGCCAGTGTTGCAGGGAGATGATAGAAACATCTGCAACTGTGTCAAACATACCTTTACATCTCTTCCCATGAATATCAAGGGTTATAAGTGGGTGCTTGACCTTTATAAATTTAGAGAAAAAAACCACTAGGAGATTAGCGGAGCCAGTTAGAGTTGGTGCTACTGAAGCCTCCAATTCTTGGGTGGTCAAAGTGGCCAGACATTACAAAGCAAAGTTACAGAAGCTGGGCAATGCACTCTCCCTTCTCAAAAGTCCAAACAGTCGGCAAAGAAATGACACTTTTATTTCTCCAACATAATCAGAATCTATTGTCCCCATATGAATGGTGAGTCCATTAATAGTTATACTGCTTATCCCCATGAGCATGCCCACACTCCCTAATGGGATTGGCCACTTTATGCCAGATTTTGATTTTTAGGGACACTGAGCCAATGTTAATGGTCATTGTGTCAGGGCAGAGGCTATATAAGGCTTGCTGCAGGAACTGGTTGCAGCAAATCTATTTATTACAGCTCTGTTGACCTGAGCTGCGGGAGAAGGGACACAGGCAAGAATATCTCCCAGGGCCAGAGGGATAGCACAGGGGTAGGGCATTTGCCTTGCACATGGCCAACCCAGAACAGACCTGGGATCAATATTCAGCATCCCATATGGTCCCCTTAGCCAGGAGTCACTTCTGAGCACATACCTAGGAGTAACCCCTGAGCATCACTGGATGTGGTCCAAGAAAAAGGAAAAGAAAGAATATCCCCTGATTCTGTGGGGCTTGAGACTTACCCCTTAACCATTTTCCAGAGACTGGATGATTAGGTCTCAGTCGCAAGAGGACAGGTCAAGGAGGAATCCTGAAATTAATTTTTTTGGTAGTGGTGGGGGCACCTGGTGACATTCAGGGATTACTCCTGACTATGCTCTCAGAAATCACTCCTGGCTTGCAGCACCATATGGGACTCCAGAGATCAAACCGAGATCCATTCTGGGTCAGCTGCATGAAAGGCAAATGCCCTACTATTTGCTATCACTCCATGGCATTTCTATAAAAATGCCCCAGTTTCCAGCATTAAAGCATCTACCCTGAACTTGTGAAGACTCTTCTTCAGTTTCTAGAGGCAGGATAACCTGATGAGGGGCAGTCTCTTGACAAATGATTTTCTTTTTTCACATGTTGGACAAGGTCAGGGTGGGTCCCTTAAAGGGGGTATTGCGGGAAACTGTATTCTCTGGAAGGATAGCCTGATTCATCCCTATTCTCCAAAGCCTTTCTCAGTACAGAATAGTTCTACATGATGTTGACACAAGCCTTATGTTTGATGGAACCAACAATTCTACAAGCTCTTAGAAACCCTTTCTCTAATAGGGCTCAAAATTATCTAGCAGTCTTCATTGTCTTATTAGGTGATGGCTGCGTTTCATTACCACTGACTTGTCTCTAGATAGCATCCATTACTTTCCCCAGAAATTCTGCATATGGCTCTGAAACAAGCTAAAAAATTCTCGTATAACTTCCTTTAAATTCAGCATCAGCATTAATCTTTCCCCAAGCACATAGTGCCACCTCCTGGACCTGCTCTAAAATAGCATAGGGTAGGGCAGCCTGTGCTTGAATATTTTCATAATTCGCTTCCCTGATCAAGAGTTTATAACTTAATTGAACCTCTGAAATTCTCCTTCCATAACTACC
>PVKC010046414.1:0-11239 GCA_004027635.1 Crocidura indochinensis
TCTATCTGATACAGGGAATATAGGCCTAAACCAATGTTTTATTTGCAAACTTAGGGGGTCGTCTTATGCACCAGAAAATAGAGTACACGTTATCAAGTTTCTGTGTCTTTTTCTTTGTGAGTTTTGCTAATGGTCTATCAATCTTGTTTATTTTTTCAAAGAAACAACTGCTTTCGTTGATCTTTTAGATTGTTTTTTGGTTTCATTGATTTCTGCTCTCAGCTTTGTTATTTCCTTCTGTCTCCCTATTTTTGGTTTCTTCTGTTGATTTTTTTTTGCATTGACACTGCCCTGAGCCCCAGTACTTTGACAGATTAGTAGTCCTAGGCTGATGAAATGGTAGAAATGGGTAAGGGACAAAGTTTCTGGGTCAGAGAGATTAGTACAGCAGATAAGACTGCAGATGGTCAACTCAAGTTCTATCCCCAGCATCACATTTGGTCACCTATTGCTGCCAGTAGTAGTTTCTGAGTACAGAGTCAGGAGTAACTCCTGAACATCACCAGGTGTGTCCCAAAAGAGAACAAAAAGTGGGAGGGCTCTTTTTCTTTGGGTGGGTGTTTGGGTCACACCCGGCTGCATGCTCAGAAATTGCTCCTGGCAGGCGCGGGGGACCGTATGGGACACTAGGACTCGAACTGATGACCTTCTACATCAAAGGCAAACACTTTACCTCCATGCTATCTCTCCAGCCCCTATTGATCATTTTCTAATTGTATAAACTGTATCTTTAAGCTATTCATGTATGCTCCTTCTTCCTTCCTTATGTGCGCTTAAAAAAACTATAAATTTTCCTCTCAGTACCGCTTTTGCTGTATCCCGTACGTTCTGATAGTTTGTGTTTTCATTGTCGTTTGTTTCCAGGAAATTTTTGAATTTTTTATTTCATCTGGGACCCACTGGTTGTTCTGTAGTAGACTGTTTAATTTCCAGGTGTTAAGTTTTTTCTTCTGTGTCCCTTTGTAGTTCACATCTAACTTTAGAGCCTTGTGGACAGCAAAGGTAGCCTGCAAAATTTTGTCCTCTTGATTTTATGGAGGTATGTTTTATGTGCCAGCATGTGGTCTATCCTGGAGAATGACCCATGTACATTGGAAAAGAATGTGTATCCAGGTTTCTGATGATGGAGTGTCATATATATATATATACACATATATATACGTGTATATATATACATATATATGTATATACATATATATGTATATATACACATGTATATATATACGTGTATATATATACATGTATATATATGTACATACATATATATTAGGCCTCTTTCTTCCATTTCTCTTTTCAGGTCTAGTATATTTTTGTTGGGTTTTAATTTGGTTGACCTATCAAGTGTTGACAGGCCCGTGTTGAGGGGCCTGTCAACAATTATTGTGTTATTATTGATATTGTTTTTCAGATTTGTCAACAATTGTATTAAATATTTTGCTGGACCCTCATTGGGTGCTTATATGTTTAGAAAAGTGATTTCTTCCTGTTGTATATACCTCTTGATTAGTACATAATGTCCATCTTTGTCTCTTACAACTTTTCTGAGTATAAAGTTTGTGTCATCTGATACTAGTATGGCCACCCCAGCTTTTTGTGTGTGTGTGGTTTTGGGGTCACACCCAGCAGTGCTTAGGGGTTACTCCTGGCTCCATGCTCAGAAATTGCTCCTGGCAGGCATGGGGGACCATATGGGGCACCGGGATTCGAACCAATGACCTTTTGCATGAAAGGCAAGCGCCTTACCTCCATGCTATCTCCCGAGACCCTACCCCAGCTTTTTAAAGGTGTTCTTTGCTTGGATGATTTTCCTCCAGCCTTTGATTTTGAGTCTACGTTTATTTTGACTATTCAGGTGTGTATATTGTAGGCAGAAAAATGTTGGGTTCATTTTTTGATCCATTTTGCAACTCTGCCACTTAACGGGTGCATTTAGTCCATTGACATTGAGAGATATAATTGTCATGGGATTTATGCCATCTTTGTGTAGATGTTTGGTGTGTTTGTTGGTCTGCTTTGTCTTTAAAATAGATCTTTAAGTTTTTTTAAGACTGATTTTGAGTCTGTAAATATTTTGAGCTGTTGTTTATCTGTGAAGCCATGTATACTTCCTTCAAACCTGAAAGTGAGTTTTGCTGGGCGCAGTATTTTTGACGAAGCATTTATTTCATTTAGTTTTGTCACTATATCGCACTACTGCCTCTGGCTTTGAGTGTTTTTGGTGATAGGTCTGCTGTAAATTTCTAGGATGCTCCCTTGAATGTAATTTCCCTTTTTGATCTTGCTGCTTGTATTATTCAATCTCTATCTGTGAGAGTCATCATTTTGACTAAGATGTTTCTTGGGGTGTTTTTCCTGGGGTCTCTTTTAACTGGTACTCTTTGGCATGCAGGATTTGGAAACATGTTTTCTTTAGCTGTGGAAGTTTCTCCTTGATGATGTTCTGTTGAGTTTATCAAAAACTTCTATTTTCATCTGTTCATATTCTTTGAGTAAGTTTTCCATTGTCTGATCATTTGATTTAAGGCTTTTTTCCAGTCTCTTTTGCTGGAGTTGCTATGCATCGCATCTTCCAGTGCACAAATTCTATCCTCAGTTGCTGTTAACTGGTGTGAAAGCTCATCCATTTTGTTCTACAATTCATCTACTGAGTTTTTCAGACCTTGTTATTTGACCTGATATTTCAGTTTGGAGTTTTCTGATTGCTATCTTCATATTCTCTTAATTCTTATTAGTGTTTTGACCTATACTTTCTTTGAGTTATGTGAGAATCCTCAGTATTTCTTAACTCCATATCTGAAAGACTACCTAGATGGTTGGCTGTTGTTGGATCATCAGAGGTTCCATCTTCATTGTCTATGCCTGATATTGGTACATAGTTTCCCCATTGTCACGCTAGTATTGTAGGTTTTTCTAAGTGTTGTTGTATTCATTGGCTCCTCTGCTTTGACCGCTTAAGAGCTGGGCTTAAGGGGCACAGCAGAGTCAGCTTTATCCACACCTCCAGCCCGGAATGCCAAGGCAAGGCATTAGGGGATGAATGCCAGAGAAGATCAAAGTTCCCAGGTTGAAGCATGCCAGTCATCACAATGACTGCCGAGCTTCCACATATTTTTTACCATATTTTCCAGCGTATAAGACGATCCCATAATTTTGCAGATAAAACATAGGTTTAGAGATAGCATGGAGGCATGGAGGTAAGGTGTTTGCCTTTCATGTAGAAGGTCATCGGTTCGGATCCTGGTGTCCCATATGGTCCCCTGTGCCTGCCAGGAGCAATTTCTGAGCATGGAGCCAGGAATATCCCCTGATTATTGCCGGGTTTGACCCCAAAACCACAAAAAAAAGGCTTTGGGGGCCAGGTGGCTCTGGAAGTAAGGTGCCTGACTTGCCTTGTGCTAACCTAGTACAGACCGCAGTTCGATCCCCCAGTTCCCCATATGGTCCCCCGTGCCTGCCAGGAACGACTTCTGAGCGAATAGCCAGGAGTAACCCCTGAGCGTCACTGGGTGTGGCCCAAAAACAACAACAAAAAAAAAACCCAAGAAAAAAACATAGGTTTAGGACTATATTCGCTGTATCAGACAGGATGTTCCTGTGCTGCAACTGTATGTACCACAGTGAGCCAATCACAACAAGCAAAGGTTCAATGGTTATACTGTAATAGACTTCCTCTCTGTGTCTGGTCTATCTGAGCAGACTTTTTACAGTGTAGATGCGGGTCCAGAACATTGTCTAATTTACATGCATAAAAAGCCTTCTTGGATAGGCTGAGTTAGAGAGGTGGTCCGAGTAGCCTTGCAGTGATTGGTGCAGGATCGTGTTGGAAAATTCATTTTGTGGCATTATTCCTACAATTTTTGTTTAGCGACATATTGAGAAATTCTTCAGTATATACTCGGCATATAATATGACCCCCGATTTTTGTTGACTTTTTTCCTTTCAAAAGTCATCTTATACGCTGGAAAATACAGTCTTTTGAAATACTCTAAGCAGGGAATAAAATTCAGAGAACAGCTTCAATGTGTGACTTGGCCTTGTGGAGTTTGAAAAACAACTCACAAATGTAAGAAATAGTATAATGTCCTTTATCGAAAGGTTTCTTAAAAATAGAATCAAGTAGTGAGCAGCAATCGGCAGAAAAGGGAGGTGGGAGAAAAGTGGATGTCAAAGAGCAAATCAGCTGTGACAGCTGCAACTTCTAGTTGTCCTTTTGCTGTGGGAGCTAGCTTGGTACAGGTTCGAGAGGGGGTATGTTCCGTTTCCTCAGCATTGGGCCTGAAGGTAAAAAGGATTAAGTAGGGAGAAATAACAGATCAGAGTGAGAGAACAAAAGGATCCAAAAGGATTTGTAATGTGTTAAGCGGGTTCGGGGAAGGGTTATATTTATAACAGTGGAAGGACTGTTCACAATATAGGCATCTACAATACAGGTGGGCCCTATACATAGAGGTAGCCATCACACACACAGTCACACATATATAGACAGTGAAGATCGATCCATCGGTTGTACTTGAAAAACTGACCCGGGTGGAACAGGTTAGAGTGCTTAAATAATATCAAGCTGACAAGTCAGATGGAAAAATTTTTCAATTTCAAGTAAAATTATGTTTGGTGAGGATAAACATTGCTGATGAAATTATTTTGGGTTAGACTGTGCATAGAGCATTTTTAAAACATTCATAATGGGTTTTGAACATCTAGGTTCCTTTCCTGAAAGCAAACTAAGAACATGGGCATTATGATATATGGTAATGGTAATCTAGGTTTAATTAAAAATAAATTGCAAAACCTACTCAGTGAATTAACACTGTAGCATGAGTCTATTATAGCATTATATTTAATGAGAGTGGAGACTATGAACATACTTTTCCTACTTCCTGACCTTCTTGGAAAAGATTTTAGTGTTTTGCCATTAATAAAAATGCTGGTTGAGAGATTTTTATAGAAAAATTTTATTATCTTGATGAAGATTCTTTACACAACACTTTTGCAGAGGTTTTTTTCTTCAGTGAGTGTGAATATTTTATCAAATGCCTTTTCTGCTGTGATACATATGATCATGCTGCTTTTATCCTTTTAATTATGTGGAATATGATGTTGATTGGTTATATACTGAACCATCCATGCATCCTTTGGATAAAACACTCTTGAACACCATGTAAATTTTTTTTGTTTTTGTTTGTTTTTTGACTACACCTGGTCACACTCTGGTTACTCCTGACTCTGCCCTCAGAAATCATGGGGTGAAGCAGTGGCGTTAGAGGTAAGGCCTTTCTCATGATAGCCTAGGACGGACAATGGCTCAATCCCCTGGCATCCCACACATGGTCCCCCCAAACCATGAGCAATTTTTGAGCACATAGCCACGAGTAAACCCTGAGTGTCATGGGTGTGGTCCAAAAACAAAAACAAACAAAAAATATCACTCCTGGCTTGGTGGACTATGTGGAATGCTAGGGGATCAAGCTGTCATACCTCTTAGGTTAGGCATGTGTAAGGAAAATGCCCTATTGCTTAGGCCACTGCTCTGGCCCCACCATGTTTAATCTTTTTGTTGTATTGGTGGATTCGGTTTGCTGATATTGAACTAAAGATTTTTCTTGGTATTATCTCTGTACACTTTGGGAATGAGCATGATACCCTCTTAGAATGTATTTGGGGATTCCCATCTTTTTAGGATCAGTGGTAATTGGTAAATATTCTCTGTTTGATAGAATTCACCTGTAAGCTTGTCTCATCCTGTGAAGTTTTTTAATTACTGTTTTGATTTTCTTGTGATAGACCTAATTAGGCCTCTCCTTCCTCCTAATTCAATATGGGGATGTGATATTTTTGTATAAATCTGTCCATTTCCTTTTGGTTATCTAGCTTAACTGAACACCATTGTTCAAAATAAGCTCTGAAGGGAAGGGGTCAGAAAAAATAAGCTCTTGTGATGTCTTGGATTTCTTGGGTTTCTGTAGTATTCTCTCGTCTTTCATTTCTGATTTAATTTATTTGAGTATTTTGCCTTTCATTTTCATGAGTTTGCCAGCAGTTTGTCTATCTTATTTATTTTTATTTCATTTTTGTGTCTATATTGTTGGTTTCTGCTGTTTCTGTTTGTTTTTCTTATTGGTTTGGTTTGGTTTTTCCATCACACTTGGCGTTCAAGGGTTACTCCCTGTATTATGCTCAGAAATTGCTCTTGGCAGGCTCAGGGACCATATGGGGTTCTGGGGGTTGAGAAGTGGTGCTTTCAGATTTATGGTGTGTGAGGCAAATTTCCTACTGCTGTGCTATCGCACCAGTCCCTGCTCTTTTTTTTTTTATTTCGTTTGCTCAGCTCGTCTTTTGTTTCTCTGCTCTTAGTCTTAAGATAACCACTTTCTCCAAAAATAAGACAGTGTATCATGTTAATTCTTGCTCCCAATGATATGCTAGGTCTTATTTTTTTGGAAATGTCTTATTTTAACAAGAATACAGTATAGATATGCTGTTAAATGAAAATAAAGAAATTTATTGATTATATATGTTACAGCGCCATGACTCTCCATTACGTCACTGGTTGTAAGAGGCCAGGCAGGGTAGCCCTAACAGCCAATTTTTGGGGGGGATGCCTTATATTTCACCCATGGGAAATCTATTAAGTAGGTATATTTTCAGAGAATGTTTTATTTTTGCAAAACATGGTACATTAGGTGTCCATTAGGTTTTAGATTTTGGCTTTTTTCTTTCCTATTGTAGGACTCTATTATAAATTATACCTTAATTAGTGCTTCTGCTGTGTCTCACAGATTTTGTTTTTTTTCTTTATTATCATTTGTTTCAAAGAATCTCTATTTCTTTATTTCCTGTTTAATCTATCTTGTTGAGCAGCATGTTTAGTATCCAGGTCTTAGAGTTTCCATTTATAGTCTGACAGGGTGTTTGGTATAATTTTTATATTTGTGAGTTTATGTAAGTTAGACTTGTGTCCTAAAATGTGATCTATTCTAGGGACGGTTTGATGTGCACTTAAGAAGAATGTGTATTCTATTTTTTGAGGATGAAAGGCTCTGAATAGATTCATTAGTCCTAGATTTTCTAGTGTCTCATATAGGGCTCTTATATCTTTGTTAGTGTCTCACCTAATGGACCTGTATATTGACAACAATGGCATGCAAAAATCTCCCCTTATATCACATTTCCATTCATGTTTCTCTAGGTTTGTGAGCAAACGCCTTACATATATTGCTGGCTCTATGTTTGATGCATAAGGGTTAGTTTCTTGGCCTATTGCACCTAAGATCTCCATAATTAGTTTTCATCTTCATCTTAAATAGTTTCTTGAGATTGCATGCTATTTGATCTGCTGTAAATATGACTGTCTCAACATTTTTTGTTTTCCAGTAGCTTGTATCATTGTATTCCATCCTTTTCCTTTGAGCCTGTGTCTATCCTGAACTTTGAATTGTATTTTCTGCAGGCATCAGGTAACTGGATTTTATTTCCTAATTCAACCCGCTACTCTGTCTTTTGATCGAGACTTCAATTCTTTGACATTTAAGAAAACTTTTGACAGAAAAGGCTATATTGCCACTATATTTGTAGGACTGTTGTTACCATTGGGAATTTGTTGCAATTGCTCCTTGAGTAGTTCATTTAGAATTGATTTATTTAGCACCTATATGCTGAGTTTTGGGGTTTTTTTGAGAATGTTTTTGACCCTCCTTCCCTTGTAAGTAAGAGGTTCACCTGTTAGTATTCTGAGGTTCAAATTTTTTCTCTTATTCAGTAGAAATTATGTCATTCCTTCTTTTCTTCCTTGAGTTGTTTCAAATGGAAGATCTGTTTTGATTCATATGTCCTATCTTTTTCCTTAAATTGCTTCTTAATTCATTATTGCTGTAAAGATTTGATCTCTTTTATTTGCTTGTTTGGATTAATATGTCTGTTCATGGTCTGTCTGGCTCTTTTGTTTAGCTATCTTTTTACCATTTAGATTTGTACAATAACCTCTTTTCAGAATGTAGGAAAGTTATCTGCTAATATCTACCTTACACCTTGTTCTTCTCTTTTCCCATTTTCCTCTACTCTGGTATTTTTATAAATCAGAGATAATTTCTCTTCTCTGTTCATTAATCACCCTCCATTTAGATTCACTGTTTTGTCTCTCTTTTCTTTTTGGATTTTGGGCCACACCTGGCAATGCTCAAGTGTTACTCTTGCTCTCTGCTAAGAAATCACTCCTGGCAGGAAAGGAGAATCATATGGGATGCTGGGATTGAACCACAAGTGGTCTTGGGTCAGCAACTTGCAAGGAAGTCTTACCACTCTGCTATCTCTCTAGCCATATCTTTTTTTGTTTGATTTTGAGGTCACACCTGGCAGCGCGCTGGGATTATTCCAGGTTCTTTGCTCAGAATTTGCTCTTAGTAGTCTTGAGAGACCAGATAGGATGCTGGGAATCGAACCACAATCTCCTGAATTGGCCACCTGCAATGCAAATGCCCCACCATTGTTCACACTATCTCTCTAGTCCCTTCCTTCCTTCCATTCTTCCTTTTCTCTTCTTTTTTTTTCCTTTTTAAAAGGCCACACCTGATGATGCTCAGAAACCGCACCAGCTTTGATGGAACATATGGGACACCTGCAGATCCACTGTCCTTCCTAGGATAGGTGCTTGCAAGGCATTTGCCCTACCTCTTGTGCCACAGCTCCCACCCAGCTGTCCTTTATTTTTTGACTTCTCAAATCAGCTCTGGTTTGTAATTTGTCAATGTGATTTTCTACCTTGTAATTCTAGCCATGGTCGTTTGCTGACATTTTTCAGTCCTTCAATTTCATTTATATAGAGTCTCATTTTCCAAAAGAGTTCTTTGAGTTGGTTGAATGTCTAGCTTTAGATTCCATTTTATATTTTTTCCCAGTTTTATATTTCTTAAAGTTTGCTGGCTAGTAACTTCTTGATTTTTTTTACTAAAACAAGTGTTTATTTTAGACCCTCAACTGTCAGGTCCATGCATATTGGTGGACTTGATAATTTGCCAGGATTTCTCTCCATATTCCTAACTTCAAGAGTCTTCCTTATTTTTATCATTTTTCTTTTTTTTTCTTTTTTGGTTTTTCAGTCACATTTGTTCAACTGGGTTGTAAGCTCTTATATATTCTAGGAGAAAGAAATGCTAGGTCCAATATGCCTGGAAATACATGATCTAAATTGAAATATCCTCACACAAAAGCACCAACATCGAGTGGTTTGAGGAATGTAGTGTTTATGGGAGGGATCAAAGGTTCCCACTATTACTCAGACAGAGATCTGATGAACTTGGTTGTGTAAACTTGGTGCTCAGTACCAGAAACCCCAACTTCCTCTGTTTAAGAAACATGGATTTTGGGGACATTTGCTTTTACTCCTGGCTTTTGCATTCATTGCTCACTCCCTGAGGGACATGGGTAAAATCATGTGAGCCAAGTGCTCATTATAGCAAACATGCATATTGGGAGCACAGATTCTTTCTTCATCTGTTCAATGATTTGTCAGCTTTCAATAGAATCTCAGACTCATGCACAGGCTTCAGTCCATTTCCCATTATCTAAACCACTAAAATATTCTTCTGGCCAGGGTTTTGCAAGATGAAACCTGTGCTGATATCCTGGTTGGAGGATGGAATCCTGGAGAGGCTGCCAAAAGGCATGTTTGCAGGTGAGTGTGGGATGATGTTCTTGAGATCAAGTTATGGATTGGGAGTGGAGCATTGTGGCCCTTGTGAAATGGAGGTCCAGAATTTGGGGCGTCATGCTCCCAGATCATTAGTGCAGGATTTCTCCTGCACCCATTCACTACCCTTAATGCTGAGCCCAAAAACTAATAAAAGATTTTGAATATGGAGTTTGTCAACTTTATAAGTTATAATAAATGTAAATGATAAGATAAAACATACTGTTGGAGACCAGCATGCAGGGAGTGATCCCGTATCCCAGAGCAAGGAATACGTTGTGAGCACATCTGTATATACCTTCTAATTCTACACAAAGAAATTAGAATATTTAAGAATCTGAAGTCTTACCTTGCTTTTTCCACAAAATAAGGAAAGCCAGGAGAACATAATTTAGCAAGAGATAGACCTATGTTCCAGAAAACTTTGTCAACTCTACTCTGATCAAAGTCATCTTCTTTCAGCAGAACCAAATCCAGAAATCTACCCATTTCCCGTTTTCTCATGGAGTTTCTCCAGTCAGAACTTCCTCAATCATCACATGAGCCCAAGTCATCACTCTCAGATCCTCCCAGGAACACTGGCAAAAGAGCAAGCTCCATCAGAGAAATCCTATCAACATAATCAGAACCAATGGCAAATACATTCTAATACTGTTAATGACAAAACAAGAAATGACATAATTGAAAGTGAAAAGCACAAAGAAATCTCTATACCTTTGGATAAAAAAATTTCAAGAGCCTTATCTAGATTATATTACAGTCAAATAGGGAGCTCTAATAAACACGAGATTTCAAATGAGGAAAAAACTAACACACGGCATACTTTAAATCAGGAGGACAGAGGTAAAGTAGGTCAAGGATTAGGAATAATAAGAATTTTAAGAGATAAGAGTGTTAGGCCTAGAAAAGGTTTCACTATTGTATCAAAGGTGATACATCAGAAGACACACACAGAAGAGAATCCTCATGTTTTGAGGGAGTGTGGGCAAGGCTTTAGTCAAAGTTCAAATCTCACCACACATCAAAGGACACACAAAGAGGAGAAACCTCATGTATGCAGGGAGTGTGGGCAAGGCTTTAGTCAAAAGTCAACTCTTATCACACACCAGAGGACACACTCAGGGGAGAAGCCCCATGTTTGTAGGGAATTTGGGCGAGACTTCAGTCAGAGGTCAACTCTCATCACACACCAAAGAATACACACAGGAGAGAAGCCTCCTGTTCGTAGGAAATGTGGGCGAGGCTTCAGTCATAGTTCACATTTCATCACACACCAGAGGACACATTCAGGGGAGAAGCCCCAAGTTTGTAGGGAATGTGGGCGTGGCTTCAGTCAGAGGTCAAGTCTCCTCACACACCAGAGGACACACACAGGGGAGAAGCCCCATGTTTGTAGGGAATGTGGGCGAGGCTTCAGTCAGAGGTCACATCTCATCGCACACCAGAGGACACACACAGGAGAGAAGCCCCATGTTTGTGGGGAGTGTGGGCGAGACTTTAGTGAAAGGTCAAGTCTCATCATACACCAGAGGACACATTCAGGGGAGAAGCCTCATG
>PVKC010046415.1:0-11244 GCA_004027635.1 Crocidura indochinensis
GGGATTCGAACCAACCACCTTAGGTCTTGGGTCGGCTGCTTGCCAGGTAAACGCTGCTGTGCTACCTCTCTGGCCCCAAATGTTCCCTTTTTTAAATCCCCCTTTAAAATGTTCCCTTTTATAAAGTCCCCTCCCCTTTTAAAATCCTACTTATTAATACTTCCTAATAATGTTACAAAAATACAGGTGTTTCTCAGCTCTAAAGTGGCTCCTGTCCTGATAGATCCATGGCAAATTGGAGTTATGGGATGTGGAAAATGCTTCCAGAGCCTTTGGCTGAGCTGGCCAGCAGCACTAGAGATGCTCCTACTTCTGCCTACTTAATGCATATATCACACCGTTTGCTATGCTGTGAGATTGTCAAATCTTAAAGTGAAATCACCTGAGATTTCAGATGCCTCTGTAAGTTGAGGGTAGACTGTAAAAAAGTGAAAACAGATTTCTTTCAGTCCTGCTGTCCCTCTCTCCATGCTCTTAGTGTCTAGGTTGGAACATGAGCTTTCTATGTATCTGTGCTTAAAATGTTAGTGTCTGTTGTAATAGTAAGACTAGCAATAATAGTAGATTATGTCGGTTGGTATTGCTAGTGCATACTATGTTATGAGTTCTTTGCATTTCACAACAGTACTATCATTACTTTAAATCAAAGATAATAAATTGGTCTTGGGACCAGAGAGATAGTATAGATTTGCTAAGGTCCCTGCCTTATGTGCAGCCAACCTGGGTTCTATCCCCAGCAACCCATATAGTCACTCCCCAAGCACCACAGGGAGTGGTCCTTGAATACAGAGCAAGGAGCATAACCGGATGTTGCTTCTCCTTATCCTCCAGGTTAACTGTTTTTTTTTTCTTCGTTTTTGGATTTGTCACACTTGGCAGTGCTGAGGGGTTACTTCTGGCTCTGTACTCAGGAATAAGTACTGGCAGGCTTGGGTGGGGGACTACATGGGATCCTGGGGATTAAACCAGGATTGGCTGCTTGTAAGGTGAGTGTTCTACCCATATATTGTCTCTTTGTTCTCTTAGTTAAAAAAAAAAATTGGTGTGTGTGTGTGTGTGTGTGTGTGTGTGTGTGTGTGTGTGTGTGTGTGTACATTCATCAGGATCATTCCTGGCAGCTCAGGAGACATGGAGTTCTAGAGATTGAAACCAGGTTGGCAGAGTGCCAGGCAAGCTATACTATCTAGCTCCCTAAAATATAGTTATTTTATATGATGGTTATTTATGTTATGTAATGGATTTATTGTTTTAAAATTGAATCAGCTGTCGTTTAAAGAAGTTTTAAGATGATAATACTGAAAAGAAAGTATAGAGGTAAAAACTCTGACCTTGCATATAGCCAATACTAGTTAAAATTCTCTGACACTATCAAAAGTGATCCCTTAGCACAGAGTCAGGAATTAACCTGATCAGTACTAACTTGGCCCCCAAATAAGCAAATAAACAAAAGAAGTTCTAAGATAATACATATAGATAGATATAAGCCCACATAAAAGCTCTTTGAAGTCCAATATTTATTTAATTATTTATTTATTTTTTGGGGGGGCCACACCCAGTAATGCTCAGGGGTTACTCCTGGCTCTGCACTCAGAAATCACTTCTGGCTTGGGGGACCATATGGGATGGGGGTGTGTGAAATCTAACCACCCTCAGTTTGTCCTAGGTTAGCTTGTACAAGGTAGAGGCCCTACTGCTTGCACTACCACTCCTGCCCAAGTCCAATACATTTTTTTTTTTTTGGTTTTTGGGCCACACCCAGTGACACTCAGGGGTTACTCCTGGCTATGCGCTCAGAAGTCGCCCCTGGCCTGGGGGACCATATGGGGCACGGGGGATCGAACCGTGGTCTGTCCAAGGCGAGCGCCGTAAGGCAGGCACCTTACCTCCAGCGCCACCGCCCGACCCTCCAATACATTTTTGTAACAGTATATAGGGTCCTGGGCCAGAGTGATAGTACTGTGGGTAGGGCACTTGCCTTGCATACAGCTGACCCAGGTTCAATGCCTGGCATCCCATATGGTTTCCCAAGCACCACCAGGAATGATTACAGAAGGAACTCCCAAGCACTGGCTGGTGTATAGGGTCCTGTGACAAAAAAATTTTGGAAATGCAGGGCCAGAGAACCAGAGAACAGGTGCTTGCCAACCTGACCCTGGAGAGGTGCCATGAGCCACCTGGTCTCTAGTAGTGTGAGGTATGAACCTAACCTCCAGAAAAAAGAGATTTTTTTTAAGTTCTTTTGACTATTATTAACACCATATTGACATTAGTTTTCATTTTAAATGTTGCAAAATTTCTAGATCAAATACTAATCTGCTTTCTGTCACTTTGAATTAGTTTGTATTTCCTGTAACTTTATTCATTTTTAATTTTGGGGCCACACTCGGTGGTTCTTAGTTCTTACTCTTAGCTCTGTACTCAGGAATTATTCCTGGTGGTGCTTTGAGGACCACATGTATACAAAGGGTTAGAACCAAAGCAAAGTGCCAAGCAAGTGCCTTACCTGCTGTACTATCTTTCCAGTTCAAGTTTCCTATAACTTTAGATATATGAAGTTATACACTATTAACCCTTTTCCTTTTTTGGGGGGGCATATCCATAGTGCTTGTGGCTTACTTCTGGCTCTGTGCTTAGGGATCACTCCTGGCAGTGCTTAGGGGACCATATGGGGTGCTGGAGAACAAATCTGTGTTGTCTGTATGCAAGGCTAGGGCTCTAACTGCTGCACAGATCTGCACAAAAGAAACCTCCTTGGCTTCTTTTGACCTGGATTTTTTTTCACTCTGTATAATGATTTGATGGCTTTGAGACTTGTCCACTTATTGTGCCGGGGAAGAGATTTGAACATTAGTTCTACCACTTATCAACTGAGAGTTTTGAATAGTCTATCTATACTTTGGAGAAGAACCAGTAAATTTTTTTTGCTGTGTAGGCCATACTTGGTAGATGCTGGGAAAGGGGCCACCAGGACCTTATTTAGAAGCTGTGTGTGGGGGTCGGTATTACAGTGCCGAGAATTGGCCCTGGAGCTTCACACATGCTGAGCACGTGTTCTACCACCTGAGTCACCTCCCTGGCCATAAATAATTTCTATCTTGCATAGTTGTGAAGATAAAATGAGTCAATAAAAGTAAATAATACACAATTCAGTTCCTGGTACTTACTGGGTGCTTGATAAATAGGAGTTATTTTTGAATTATGTTTAGGTAGGAATTAAGGAGGGTAACTTGTACGGCATGGGGATGGGGAGAATCTTGTTTAGACTAATTGGATTCATAGCTCAGGTTTAACTATTTGGTTTAACTCTTTTTTTTTTTTTTCTTGAACGCTCAAAACCTCCACACATGCCATCCTGACTAGGAAATTTTTCTTTAGTGAGGCTGGGGACATGGAAATTTGTAGCTTTGAAAGTCTTGCCAATTTGGAGTTTCCCTGTTGGAAAAAAACAGAATCCCACTAGCTGCTTTGAAAATAGAAAAGGTGTATTCCTTCTTCACCCTTCCAAATCCAACTGGCCAGGCTTGCTAAAACTTGGACTAGAAACCCCTTTGCCCAGGGATGGGCAGGCTTCAGAAGACTCTTGGCCAAAGAAAGTGGGAGATTGAGGTTTTCTCTGTCACTCTGCCGCAGAGCCTGGGACAGAAGCTGAAGAGTTTCTCAGAGAATTCAAACAGGATCCCCTGCTTCTCTGTATTTCTAAGTGCCAAGGGCCATGGGGACCTATTTCAATCAGGCTGTGTTTGCTGCTGGCAATGAAGTTTTTAGCATCCTCATTTTCTGGGAAGTAGCTGCTCTTTCCTTGGAGAAAGGGAGGGAGGAAGAGGGGGGGGGAGAGAGAGAGAAAGAATGACAGAGAGGATGTGGGGAGAGAGAATGGGGGAGAGAGACAGGGAGAGAAAGAATGAGGGGGAAAGAGACAAAGAGAAGAGAGAAGAGGGAGCAATGGGGGGAGAAAGAAACAGACTGAGGGAGAGGAGGAAGAAAGGAGGAGGAAGAGAGAAAGGGACAGAGAGAGGAAAGAGTGGGGAGAGAAAATGGGGAGAGAGCAGAGAGACAGAGAGAGGGAGAGAGAGGGATAAAGGGGAGAGAGAGGAGAGAGACAGAGAGAGAAGAGAGAACACAAAGAGGAGCTGAGAGGAGGGGCGGGAGGGTTGAATTGATCGTCTGTTCAGGTCTAGCTAGAAAGCACAAAGAAGTGAAAAGGCTTCTTGGTTGTGTGCTTTTCGTCATGTTTTTCCCAGGGTTTGAGGTGGGGAGGGAGGGATGGGAAAAGAGAAAGGAATAGGTGGAGGATGGCCAGGCATGAACAGAAGCATCATGAAAACTTTAGGGCAGAGAAGGGAAAGGAATTCGGGACTCCTAGAACCTCCTTAGCTCATTCCTTTGCTGACCTGTTCTTTCCCTTCCCCGGAGATGGTGAATCTGGGGCATGTGGCCAGTGTGCATTTTGAATGAGGACAAATCAGGTAGAAGAAGCTGGGTTCAACCCTACCCCTTATGTCCAGTGCTGAATTGAATTGGGGCTGAGCAGAGAGTTGCTGGATGCGCCAAGAACCAGGGAAGAAGACCTTAGTGGGTGGGTGTTGATGTTGGTTATTTTTTTGTTTCCAGCAGAGTATTTGTACACTTTATTTTTGTACACTAATCCAATTGCTATCCTAAGTGCTTTACAGATGTTTAATCCTTGGACTACCTCGTCAGAAATAGGTTCCATTATTATCTCCATTTCACAGATAAAGAAAATGGACTTGTTAAGTTATGAACCTGAATTCATATCATCAGTGAGGGGCAAGATCGGCTTCATCCTCTGGTCTTTTTTTTTTTTCAATTTTTGATGCAAAGAGGACAAGGTAAAGTTACAGTGGAAGGACAATCGCCCATAAACAGAGTTTTCAGAAGAAATCCCCTTGCTGACACCTAAATTTTTGAACTTACAGTCAAAGAACATTAAGAAAATTAATGGGGCCCGGGAGATAGCATGGAAGTAAGGCGTTTGCCTTTCATGCAAAAGGTCATCGGTTCGAATCCCAGTGCCCCATATGGTCCCCTGTGCCTGCCAGGAGCAATTTCTGAGCATGGAGCCAGGAGTGACCCTGAGCACTACCGGATGTGACCCAAAAACCAAAAAAAAAGAAAATTAAGGCAGAACCCATGTACAATTACTTTGTCCACAAGTCCCCAGATTGTAGTATATTGTTATATTTCTTAGCAGTATAAAAGCAATCTAAAGCCATGAAATTTATGTGACTCCTTAAACATTGAAGGCATAAGTAACCCCTGAGCGTCACCGGGTGTGGCCCAAAAACCAAAAAAAAAAAAAAAAAACATTGAAGGCATAGTATTTTTTTTATATTTTTATGCACATGCATATTAGTTTAAGTTAACCTCAAATGTTTAAGAGTTGTTTGTTTGTTTGTTTGTTTTTTTAGTTTTTGGGCCACACCTGGCGACACTCAGGGGTTACTTCTGGCTATGAGCTCAGAAGTCGCTCCTGGCTTGGGGGACCATATGGGACACCGGGGGATTGAACCACGGTCCATCCAAGGTTAGCGCAGGCAAGGCAGGCACCTTACCTCTAGCGCCACCCCCCGGGCCAAGAGGTTTTTTTTTTTTTAAGGGTTAGGGTACAAAGGACACAGTAAAAAACGATGTTAGAGGGACCCGGGAGATAGCATGGAGGTAAGGCGTTTGCCTTTCATGCAAAAGGTGATCAGTTCAAATCCTGGTGCCCCATATGGTCCCCCGTGCCTGCCAGGAGCAATTTCTGAGCATGGAGCCAGGAGTAACCCCTGAGCACTGCCGGGTGTGACCCAAAAACCAAAAAACCAAAAAACAAAAAAAAAACGATGTTAGAGTGGCAAATATTGTTTGCATAGACCCACCAAAATATGGGAGACATGGAAAGGAAAAGCCTTGGTCTAAATACAAGGAGACCCTACCCCTGAAGTTTCCTGGCATAAGGCCAACTCTAGGCTCCAGGAAAACTAGTTTATTCAATCCAAGTCATTGTCTGTAGTGCCAATACAATTTTATTTTTTACGCAGTCTCTATTGTTGGCATCAGGTTTCTGTATTAAAGATCCTGGAATCTGCACATCCTACATTGAAGTCAGGCTGGTGTGGGTCATCTTCTAGTTTCACCTCACAATTAAGGGGCAATACAGAAAGTCCTGTCCAGTAAGCAGTTTATTGTTGTTGTTAAGTCTTCTCAGTGTTGAGGGAAGTCTCTTTCGAGTAGGTCGAGCAGCGGTAGGGTCTTCCCTGGTAGAGGATTGCCTCCAGGAAATGTTATAGACAATCTTGGATGTTTGATGTCTTCCCTAGATCAGGGGTGAATGGAGAATGCCCATTCTTCTGAGGCCTGTGCCAGATCTTCATGCCAATGTTCAGGGTGTAAGGTCCCATTGCACTACAAGATTTGTGTGTTCCCATCTCATCCTCTGGTCTTTATGAATTTCGAATCCATATTCTTTCTAGGAGGGGACACACCCAGTTATCCTCAGGGCTTACAACTGACTCTACTGACTCTGCACTCAGAGATCATCCCTGGCAGGCTCACAGGACCATATGAGGTGCCAAGAATTGGTCGGGGCCGGAGAGGTGGCACTAGAGGTAAATGTCTGCCTTGCAATTGCTAGCGTAGGACGGACCGCAGTTCGATCCCCCGGCGTCCCTTATGGTCCCCCCAAGCCAGGAGCGATTTTTGTGTGCATAACCCCTGAGCGTCAAACGGGTGTGACCCAAAAACCAAAAAAAAAAAAAAAAGAATTGGACCCAGGTTAGTTACATGAAAGACAAGTAAGTGTCTTACCCATTGTACTACCATTCTGGCCCCTGAATCAATATTCTTTTGTTTTGTTTTGGGGCCACATTCAGCCATACTCATCTGGCTCTGCACTTAAGAATCACTCCTGGTAGTACTGGAGGAGCATATAGGATGCCAGAGATTGAATCAGGTTGAATAGCTGACACTTGACCTCTTCTCAGGCAGAAGGAAGGTTAAAGTTATGAAGAAGGAAGGCAGTAATGAGTGAAAGCAACTATAATTGGTATCTTATGAGCCATACTAGTAAGTTGAAAACAATATTTCTGGGGGCAAGGAGAGACTTATTTCTAAAAGCCTGCAATAATGTATGATACTGGGGATCTACAGCATACAAGGACCACTCCTGTGCTGTCTCCTTACTCAACTAAAGAAAAAAAGATCCGGGGTCCGGGCGGTGGCGCTGGAGATAAGGTGCCTGCGCTAACCTAGGACTGACCGCGGTTCGATCCCCCGGTTCCCCATATGGTCCCCCGTGTCTGCCAGGGGCGACTTCTGAGCGAATAGCCAAGAGTAACCCCTGAGCGTCATCGGGTGTGGCCCAAAAACCAAAAAAAAAGAAAAAAAAAAAAGATCCACCTCCTGCTTCCTTGTAGGTGTTGTGCTGACTGGAGCTATGGTACTAGCCAGGGAGCAGGAGAGGAGTTAGAATCCTCAGACACTGTGGCTGGGACTGTATAGTTGCTTTGTTGCTATGGAAAAGGAGAGGGGATGTTCCTTGAAAAATGAAATATGACTTTCTATTTGTTTAACAATGCCACCTCTGGGTATGTACTCCCCAAATAATTGAAAGCAGAGTATTAAAAGAGTATTTGTAATCAGTGTTCATAGAACATCATTTGCAATAACCAAAAGGTAAAAGTAAGCCCTGCATCCACCATGGATAAAATATGTATGTAGTGGAATATTATTTAGCCCTTAAGAAAGTACATTCTCGGGGCCCGGAAGATAGCATGGAGGTAAGGCGTTTGCCTTTCATGCAAAAGGTCATTGGTTCGAATCCCGGTGCCCCATATGGTCCCCCATGCCTGCCAGGAACAATTTCTGAGCATGGAGCCAGGAGTAACCCCTGAGCACTGCCGGGTGTGACCCAAAAACCAAAAAAAAAAAAAAAAAAAGAAAGTACATTCTCGGGGCCGGGTGGTGGCGCTGGAGATAAGGTGCCTGCGCTAACCTAGGACGGACCGCGGTTCGATCCCCCGGTTCCCCATATGGTCCCCCGTGCCTGCCAGGAGCGACTTCTGAGCGAATAGCCAGGAGTAACCCCTGAGCGTCACCGGGTGTGGCCCAAAAACCAAAAAATATATATATATAAATAAAAAATAAAAAAGTACATTCATGTTTGCTCCATTGTGGATAAGTCTGGATTATATTATACTGAAATTAGTAAAATCAGCCTCACAGGGGGCAATGACATGTGATCTGAAAAGGCAGCTCCCACATTCTTGTGAACAGAGTGTGTGATCAGCATGCAATTAGACCAAATAGTACAGAGGGTAGGGCTGTCACCTAGCAGGGTTCACTCTCCAGCATCTCATATGGCATCTGAGCCTGTCAGGTGTGATTCCTGAGCACAGAGCACAGAGCTAGGAGTAAGTTGAATGCACCCCCTGCTATCTTTCATACCACAGCTCTTTGTATTGAGTGCTCCTTATTCTAGGGCTCAGGCACTTCATCTCTGTAAACAGCAGCGGCTAAAGAAACAGAAACTTCTTCATTGAAGACAGCAGCCCCAGCCGCTGCTCTACTCTCAATTTAACTATATCACTTATTTCAACCCTTAGCTGCTTCTGTAAACCCATATATATGAGGTTTAGTACAACATATAAGCAAATAACCATATGCTCCATGCAACTGAGGTTTGGAAGAAGGAACAATCAAAATGCGGCCTTGATTATCTACCTTTCTACTGCCCTCACTTCTTCTTTTGCAATTCTACTTTAAGAGGGATCTAGAATAATCAATTTCATAGGGACAGAAAATAAAATTGTGGTTGCTAGAGGTTGGAAGAAAGAAATAGTGAGAAAGGCTAAGTATAGTTAGCCTTCAAAAGGAAGGAAATTCTGACGCCTGGTCCTGCCTATTTATCTACCTGCAACATAAGTAAACCCACTAGGGGGCTGGAGCAATAGCACAGCGGGTAGGGAATTTACTTGCTTTGCTTATTGCCAACCTGACTGGGGTTCCATCCCCTGCATCCCATATGGTCCCCAAACCTGCCAGGAGCGATTCCTGAGCTCAGACCGGAGTACTGGTGGGTATAGCCCTCAAACAAAACAAAACAAAAAACTAAAACCTTAGAGTAAAATGCCTGCCCTTGAGGCAAGTGGAGGAAGGTAGGTGGAAGGGAAACTGGGGATATTGGTGGCAGGAAATGTTTACTGTACTGCAAACTGAAGTGTTTAAAAGGAAACACAAAAGGAGGGAAAGAGAGAGATAAAGTGAGAGAGAGAAAAGAAAAATGTATTTTTTAGAGACAGGTAGGTGAGAGGGCTTTAAGGAGGCTGACAGGGAAACTAAAGACATTGGTGGCAGGAAATGTGCACTGATGAAAGTTATTGCATATTGTATGACTATAACTCAATAATGATCAATTTTATCTGTGGAAAAAAACCCAACTGTCTTCTGAACAACCTGTAACCACAGTGTTTAAATAAAAAAAAAAAGAAGAAGTTGTCAAGTCAGCAACACTGAAGTAGCCCAAAGGCACCTCCCAGATGAACAAATGGAGGTACCATCCACAGAGGATAAACCTCCTCAGAAAAGGAGTTCCAAGAGCAACAGAAGTTCATGGTAAAAATATGGAGGTGAGATGACTCAGGGAAGGGTCCACTGTGACAGTGACAGAGGAAAGAGGTCACTCTAGACCAGGAGTAGTTGTTGAAAGGTAGTAAAGAGGGACCTGGGAGATAGCATGGAGGTAAGGCGTTTGCCTTTCATGCTAAAGGTCATAGGTTCTAATCCCCGTGCCCCATATGGTTCCCCGTGCCTGCCAGGAGCAATTTCTGAGCATGGAGCCAGGAGTAACCTCTGAGCACTGCTGGGTGTGACCCCCCCCCAAAAAAAAGAAAGGTAATAAAGTGACAGGCACAATATCCATCAGTAATAGTATTATAAATCACAGTACCTAAAAGGAGGAGAAAAAGTCAGAAAGAAAAAAGTGCCTGCAATAGAGGTAAATGTGGTGATGGGTGAACAGAAGAGAAATTAATGGAAGGAAACAGACACTGGTGATGGAGTTGGTGCTTGAACAGTAGATGCTTGCAACTTTGTAACTATGTAATTCATAGTGATTCAATTAAAACAAAATTTTCATAAGGAAATTACAATTTTTGTTTGGTTTGTTTTGGGGACACATCTGGCTTGCTCAGGAGGTTATTCCTGTGTTTCCACACAAGAATTGCTCTGTGGTGCTTGGGTGATCATATAGGATGTTGGGGATAGAACCCAGATTGTCTTCATGCAGAGCAAGCATGTTACCCACTGTACTATCTATACTATATAAATACTATACTATTTATCTATCAATAAATTTAAATATACACACAAATATAGATAATTGTTACAAACAAATATATAGAAAAGAAAACTAATAGTTCAAGGGTCTTCCCCTGTTGCCACACTCTAGCAACAAGATCTCAGGTGGATCCGTAAGGGGAAAAAAAACCACCCATAAAACCTTACCTTTGGGGGCCTGAGTGACAGTACAGTAGATAGAATGCTTGCTTTACATGTAGTTGACCTGGGTTCAGTTCCTGGCATCCCATATGGTCCCCTGAGCAATGCCAGGAGTAATCCCTAAGCACAGAGCCAGGAGTGTTCCTTGTGCACTGCCAAGTGTGGCCCAGAAACAAAAAAAACAATACGTATTTTTTTCTGAGAAGGAGAATGACAAACATGGGTTGGTTTGGACTGATTTCCCTTATTCTCCCAAGAGTACTTCCCTGCTTCAGCTGGGTTCACAGAACCCTGAGAAAGCTGCAATGTGGACCAATTTCTGCATTGTGATCAATAGACTTCAGGCATAGTCTGCTGACTTGGCAATCTCCTGGTGCTGGTAAGACACTCGTGTCTTTGCTGTGTAGGAATTCAGATGGTGGTGGTTGACTTGACCAGCCCTAACCCTACCACAGATAATGGATTTAAGGATTTCCCATGGATAATGGTAAATTTGTGTCCACAAAACAACTATCTTGGCTGTGTGGTCATAGAAAGGTTTTTGTTTTGTTTTGTTTGATTTTGTGTTCAGGCATTACTCCAGGGATCAAACCAGGGTCAGCCTTGTACAGGACAAACACTCTAGCAACTCCAAAAGGGTTTTCATTAAGAAAGACAACAGGAGGGGCCTGGGAGATAGCATGGAGGTAAGGCATTTGCCTTTCATGCAAAAGGTCATCGGTTCGAATCCCGGTGCCCCATATG